>WNWK01023317.1:0-31260 GCA_009830355.1 Cherax destructor
AAGGTGAGAGACCACCGAGCATGTTTCCCAGAGAGATTCTTGTTTGCAAAAAGGATACTGGTAAATAATGTCTCTGAAGTGGTTCAAAGCCCAGACGATGGCTAAGGCTTCTAGCTCTGTCACAGAGTAATTGACTTCAGCTTTGGTAAGAACATAGCTAGCATAAGCTATTGGCTGTTGCTTACCCTTAGATTCCTGCGACAAGACTACGCCGATGCCAACTTTGCTGGCATCTGTCGTCAAGGTGAACGCTTTGGTGAAATCAGGGAATCTAAGGACTGGGGCTGATGTTAACCTATTTTTAAGTGTGACGAAAGCTCTTTCTTGGTCACAGGTCCACTCAAAGGGGACATCTTTCTTAAGGAGCTGTGTCAAGGGTGCAGCTATAGTGGAGAAACCGGGTATGAAAGTGCGGTAGAATCCGGCTAGGCCTACAAAGGAGCGGACAGTATCTGCCGTTGTAGGTCTAGGGAACTTTCGTACAGCCGAGATTTTAGACTCGTCTGTCTTGATGCAGACCGTGAGGGGACCCGGGAGCCAGCTAGGGTGAGGACCTGTTTCGGGGAGGTAGGCCGCCAGAGTGAGGAAGAAACATGGCTGGCCAGCCTGACCTTGATATGCCTATAGATGGCAGCACCGTAGTGCCGCACATCGATAACAGAAAGTGAAGAGATTGAAGAAAGGATAGCTGCAATGGAGGCAACTAAATCGAATGAGGGGTTACATAGGGACAGGCAGTCGGAGAATGAAAGAGAGAGATCAATCTTTGTTTATGGGCTCCCGGAAGCTGAAGGGGAAACTTATGAAGCAAGAAGACAAGGGGAGAAAAACGCAATTGTAAACATCATGAAAGCAATAGGAGAAGATGACATGACCCAGCTGGCAAATTTTCTGAGAATAGGGGGGTTTGCAAGAGGAAGAATCCGGCCAGTCAAAGTGATTTTCAAGGCAGAATTGACTCGAAACAAGATCCTACAGGAGAAAGCAAGACTCAGAGTACCAGAGGGTGTATATCGACCACGACAGAACACGAGAAGAAAAACAGAAACTGAAAGAGAGGGTAAAGAGTCAAAAGGAGGAAAGAGAGATGGACAGGAGAACCCAGACTCAGGAGGAAGCCCAAATACAATCACCTTCAGATATCCCCCAACCTGGACAACCCCAATGCAGCCAAACAATTCAACCCAAAACACACATGTCATACCCAATGCATCCACCCTCCTCATTACAAACTCCACCTTCACACCAACCACCCATAGTTCCTCATCAGGTCTCCCACTTTCCCAACCCAAACGTACCTCACTCACTACGGTATTAAAAAGAAGTTGAAGGTTTGGTATACAAATGCAGATGGTATAACAAATAAATGTGAGGAGTGGCATGAAAGAATAAAGGAGACATCCCCAGACATAATAGCACTCACAGAAACGAAACTCACCAGGATGATAACAGACGCAATCTTTCCACCCGGATATCAAATCTTCAGGAAAGATAGAGGAAGCAGAGGGGAAGGAGGAGTTGCACTGCTCATTAAGAACCGGTGGGGATTTGAGGAAGTGGAAGGAAAAATTGGAATGGGCGAAAGGGACTACATAGTAGGAACAATTCAGTCTGAGAGCCATAAGGTGGCAATTGCTGTAATGTACAACCCACCACAGAACTGCAGAAGGCCAACAGATGAATACGACGAGAGCAACAGAGCAATGGTAGACACACTAGCCGAGAGATTGACTGGGAAAACCTGGAGCCCCATGGAGGTCCTGAATCATGGAGAGCCAAGATGATGGATGTGGTACTGGAAAACCTCATGCATCACCGTGTTAGAGACACTACCAGAGAGAGAGGTGGGGATGATCCAGCAAGACTGGACCTAGTATTCACCTTGAGTAGTTCGGACATCGAGGATATCACGTATGAAAGGCCCCTTGGAGATAGTGATCATTTGGTTCTGCGTTTTGATTATATAGTTGAGCTACAAGTGGAGAGGGGAGCAGGAATAGGAAGGGAGAAACGAAAGTACAAAATGGGGGACTACACAGGCATGAGGAACTTAATACAAGACGTTCAGTGGGAGAGAGAATTGGCAGGAAAACCAGTAAAAGAAATGATGAAATATGTGACAACCAAATGCAAAGAGGCAGAGGAGAGGTTTGTCCCCAAGGGAAACAGAAGTAACGGGAAGACCAGAACGAGTCCTTGGTTCACCCAAAGGAGTAGTGAGGCAAAAACTAAGTGCACTAGAGAATGGAAAAAGTACATAAGGCAAAGGACCCAGGAAAATAAAGAGATTAGCCGAAGAGCCAGAAACGAATATTCACAGGTAAGAAGGGAGACTCAGCGACAATACGAAAATGATATAGAATCAAAAGTCAAGTCTAGCCCAAAGCTGTTGTATAGCCACATCAGGAGGAAAGCAACAGTCAAGGACAAGGTAATCAGGCTGAGGAAGGAAGGTGGGGAGTTCACAAGAAACGACCAAGAGGTATGTGAGGAGTTCAACATGAGATTTAAAGAAGTATTTACAGAGGAGACAGGAAGGACTCCAGGAATTCAGAATAGGGAGGTATACCAACAAGTGCTGGATGAAATACACACAACCAAGGAAGAGGTGAAGAAGCTGTTATGTGAACTCGATACCTCAAAAGCGGTGGAACCTGACAACATTTCTCCGTGGGTCCTTAGGGAGGGAGCAGAAATGTTGAGTGTGCCACTAACAAAAATCTTCAACACTTCCATTGAAACTGGGCAACTACCTGAGGTGTGGAAGCTGGCAAATGTAGTCCAAATTTTTTAAGAAAGAAGACAGACACGAGGCATTAAACTACAGACCTGTGTCACTCACGTGTATAGTATGCAAAGTCATGGAGAAGATCATCAGGAGGAGAGTGTTGGAGCACCTAGAAAGACACAAGCTTATAAAGGACAACCAACATGGATTCAGGGAAGGAAAATCCTGTGTCACAAACCTACTGGAGTTTTATGACAAGGTAACAGAAGTAAGACACGAGAGAGAGGGGTGGATAGACTGCATTTTCTTGGACTGCAAGAAGGCGTTCGACACAGTTCCTCACAAGAGGTTAATGCAAAAGCTAGAGGATCAGGCACACGTAACAGGAAAGGCACTGCAATGGATCAGAGAATATCTGACAGGGAGGCAACAACGAGTCATGGTACGTGACGAGGTGTCAGAGTGGGCACCTGTGACGAGTGGGGTTCCACAAGGGTTAATCCTAGGACCTGTACTGTTTTTGGTATATGTGAATGACATAACGGAAGGGATAGACTCAGAAGTGTCCCTGTTTGCAGATGATGTGAAGTTAATGATAAGAATTAATTCAGTTGAGGATCAGGTAGGACTACAAAGAGACCTAGACAGGCTACAAGCCTGGTCCAGTAAATGGCTCCTTGAATTTAACCCTGCCAAATGTAAAGTCATGAAAATCGGGGAAGGGCAAAGAAGACCGCAGACAGAGTATAATCTAGGTGGCCAAAGACTGCAAACCTCACTCAAGAAAAAAGATCTTGGGGTGAGTATAATACCGAGCATATCTCCTGAGGCACACAACAATCAGATAACTGCTGCAGCATACGGGCGGCTGGCAAACCTAAGAATAGCGTTCCAATACCTCACTAAGGAATCGTTCAAGACTATGTACACCATATACGTCAGGCCCGTACTGGAGTATGCAGCACCAGTTTGGAACCCACACCTGGTCAAGCACGTCAGGAAATTAGAGAAAGTGCAGAGGTTTGCAACAAGACTAGTCCCAGAGCTAAGGGGATTCTCCTACGAAGAAAGGTTAAGGGAAATCGGCCTGCCGACACTAGAGGACAGGAGGGTTAGGGGAGACATGATAACGACATATAAAATACTGCGAGGAATAGATAAGGTGGACAGAGACAAGATGTTCCAGAGAGGGGACACAGAAACAAGGGGTTACAGTTTAAAGCTGAAGACTCCTCTGAGTCAAAGGGATGTTAGGAAGTATTTCTTCAGTCATAAAGTTGTCAGGAAGTGGTATAGCCTACAAAGTGACGTAGTGGAGGCAGGAACCATACATAGTTTTAAGACGAGGTTTGATAAAGCTCATGGAGCAGGGAGAGAGAGGACCTAGTAGCAATCAGTGAAGAGGCGGGGCCAGGAGCTATGACTCGACCCCTGCAACCACAAATAGGTGAGTACACACACACGCACACACACGCACACACACACACACAAACTCACGCACACACACATACACACACACACGCACGCGCACACACACGAACTCACCCACACACATACACACACACAGGACCTATGACTCGACCCCTGCAACCACAACTAGGTGAGTACACGCACGCACACACGCACACACACACACACACACACAAACTCACACACACACACACACACACACACACACGCACACACACACACACACACACACACACACACACACACACATATAGTGGAGGCAGGAACCATACATAGTTTTAAGACAAGGTATGATAAAGCTCATGGAGCAGGGAGAGCAGAGACCCAGTAGCAGACAGCGAAGGGGCGTGGCCAAGAGCTGAGTCTCGACCCCTGCAACCACAATTAGGTGAGTACACACACACACACACACACAATGCTATTACAAACCGCCCAACCTCACACACTGGGAAAATATATAACCTTCACATACCAAGTTGGAACATAAAACCCTTACACATTGGGCTATTCTAACATTAAACCCTCACTCACAGTGCTATGCTAACATTAAACTCTCTCTCACAGTGCTATGCTAACATTAAACCCTCACTCACAGTGCTATACTAACATTAAAGCTTCACCAACAGTGCTATACTAACATTAAAGCTTCACCAACAGTGCTATACTAACATTAAAGCTTCACCAACAGTGCTATACTAACATTAAAGCTTCACCAACAGTGCTATGCTAACATTAAACCCTCACCAACAGTGCTATACTAACATTAAAGCTTCACCAACAGTGCTATGCTAACATTAAACCCTCACAACACTGGTGTAGCTGTTCGTATTACTGCTGACACTGGTGTAGCTGTTAGTGTTACTTCTGACACTGGTGTAGCTGTTAGTGTTACTGCTGACACTGGTGTAGCTGTTAGTGTTGGTGCTGACACTGGTGTAACTGTTAGTGTTGGTGCTGACACTGGTGTAGCTGTTAGTGTTGGTGCTGACACTGGTGTAACTGTTAGTGTTGGTGCTGACACTGGTGTAGCTGTTAGTGTTACTGCTGACACTGGTGTAGCTGTTAGTGTTGGTGCTGACACTGGTGTAACTGTTAGTGTTGGTGCTGACACTGGTGTAACTGTTAGTGTTGGTGCTGACACTGGTGTAGCTGTTAGTGTTACTGCTGACACTGGTGTAGCTGTTAGTGTTGGTGCTGACACTGGTGTAACTGTTAGTGTTGGTGCTGACACTGGTGTAACTGTTAGTGTTGGTGCTGACACTGGTGTAGCTGTTAGTGTTACTGCTGACACTGGTGTAGCTGTTAGTGTTGGTGCTGACACTGGTGTAGCTGTTAGTGTTGGTGCTGACACTGGTGTAGCTGTTAGTGTTGCTTCTGATACTGGTATTGCTACTCGTGTTCCTTCTAGTGTTGTTGCTGTCTCTGGTGTTGCTGTTTCCTGCTCGTGCTGCTGCTGTGTCTGTTTTTGCTGCTGCCGTTACCGTAGCTACTGGTGTTACTGCTAATGTTCCTGCTAGATGTTTATGGTGTCACTGGTGTTGCCTCATGTGTTGTTTCTGTTTCTAGTGTTGCTGTTGACTTTGGTGTTGCTGTTTCCACTGATCTTGCTGCTGACACTAATGTGATCACTGGTATTGCAGTTCAGTAACATTAATCTTTCTGCTGGTGTTGCTGGTGTTGCTGGTGACATGTTGCATGCGCCATTATCCACAGTAAGAGCAAAGTTGTCCACTCAGGTTTTCGAGTCTGTAAATATATTTGCCTGTCTACCTATATTTTTTTTTGTCTGGCGGATATTGCTACTGTTGCTGGTGAAACCGCTGATGTTGCTGTTGTGCTGCGTCTGTTGCAGATGCTTCTGCTGCTACTGCTATTGTTGTTACTGTTGATATAGTACTATTGTGGTTGATGTTGTTACTGCTGCTGGTAGTTCTTGTGGTGTTGATGCTGTTACTGCTGCTGGTAGTTCTTGTGGTGTTGATGCTGTTACTGCTGCTGGTAGTTCTTGTGGTGTTGATGCTGTTACTGCTGCTGGTAGTTCTTGTGGTGTTGATGCTGTTACTGCTGCTGGTAGTTCTTGTGGTGTTGATGCTGTTACTGCTGCTGGTAGTTCTTGTGGTGTTGATGCTGTTACTGCTGCTGGTAGTTCTTGTGGTGTTGATGCAAGTGCTGCTGTTACTATTTCTACCATTATGTCTGCGTTGCTACTGCTACTGTCTCTGCTACTACTGCTACGGTTGCTGCTGTTTCTACTCTTGGTGCTAGTGCTACTTTTGCTGCTGGTGCTACTTTTGCTGCTCCTGCCTTAAAGATCATCTCTGCCACTGTCTGAGGCAGCTTCTTACCTTAACAACCTTCGCTACGACCAAGAATTTTTTTTTTCCAGGCCACTCTCGTATTTTCTGACAAGTTATTTTTTTAAATTATCCGGATATTTTGAGCCTTTTTTCCCAGCAAATTGTACCACAGTTTTCAAAACACTGCATTCCAATTAACGCAAAGTTTTCATTGCATTTCACATTTCATCACAGTAAACTCCAACTTTTACAATAAAAAAAACTATTTCCATTTTTTGTCTTCCACTATTTTTTTTATCCACCACAATCCCTGTTTTTACCTTTATATCACAGTTTCCTTCTCATCATACCCCTTTTTTTTCCTTTATATCACAATTACCTCTCCTGTTTTCTCACTCTATATCAGTTTCCTTTCCACCACGCCTTTGTTTTTTCTCCCTCTGTATAATAGTTTCCTCCCTACCACGCCCCTGCTTTTCCCTCTATATCACAGTTTCTTTCCCACTCCGCTCCTGTTTTTTTTTTTACTTCTATATCACAGTTTCTTCCCCATTACGCCCCTGTTTTTCCTCTATATCACAGTTTCCTCCCCACTACAATACAGTAATATCCCCTCCAATGCCATTCCTCTTCTCTAAATCACAGTATTCTCTCAACTACGCCCTGGTTTTATCCCCTCTAGATCTATTTCATCCCCACCACGCCAGTGTCTTCTCCCCTCTAAAATAGTTTCTTCCCCACTATGCTCCTGTTTTCTCCCCTCTAAAATAATTTCCTCCCCACCATGCCCCAGTTTTCTCTACAAGTTCCCTCCCCACAATACCCCAGTACTTCCACACCACTCTCATATTTCTGTCTTACTTCCCTTTTTCCCACCCCACCACACTTAAGTTTCCCCCTTCATCCCACAACACGCTATAATTTTCCACAACCACACACCATGGTACCCCACTACACCCTAATTTTTCCACCCCCCCCTCCCCAATATACAACTTCCCTGCTCAAGAAAGCTATCACGTCGTCCTACGTGGTAGTTTCCTTCTCAACACATTTGTTCAAATTTCACAAAAATTAGTAGCAGCTCCTCAAACTTGTGTTCACTCTAAGTTTCCAGTTACGACCTGTGTTAATTGTTCTAATTCACTCTCCACTTTCTTCCATTTTTTAAAAGATACACTTTTTATAGTTGTATATATATATATATATATATATATATATATATATATATATATATATATATATATATATATATATATATATATATATATATATATATATATATATATATATATATATATATATATATATATATATATATATATATATATATATATATAAAACCAGAACGAGTGGTTCACTGCGACTAGCAGAGGATTCGAACCCATGTCGTTTTGGCCAGCCTCATGGTGGCCAAACGGGGAGTAGAATGAAATTAGCTCAGAGGCACCCGCACCACTGTAAGTCTTAGGATCAAGGTAAAACACCTAGCTTTGCTGGGCGCTTGATTCTTGTAGGAATGCGTGGTTCCGTGGGTTAGAGCGTCATGTGTGATTTTTGCTCACCAAGAGGCGGGCCAGAACGATATGGATTCGAATCCTCGGCTAGTCCCAGTGTTGTTGTTGATATATATAAATATATAAAACACCACCTAATTGATTGTACTCACCTAACTGCAGTTGCAGGAGTCAGTTTATAGCTCCTGCCCCGCCTCTTCTCTGGTCGCTACTAGGTTCTCTCTCTTCCTACTCCATGAGCTTTGTCGTACCTCTTCTTAAAGCTATGTATGGTACCTGCCTCCACTACCTCATTTTCAGGACTATTCCCCTTCCTTACAACTCTATGTCTGAAGAAAAGCTTCATAACATCCCTGTGGCTCATTTGAGTCTTCAACTTCCAATTGTGACCCATTGTTGCTGTGTCCAATCTCTGGAACATCCTGTCTCATTCTTCCTTGTCGACTCCTCTCAGGATTTTATATGTCGTTATCATGTCCCCCTGTCCCTTATATTTCCCAGTGTCGTGAGGTCGAGTTCCCTTAACCTCTCCTTGTTGGGCATGCACCTTAGCTCCGGAACTGGTCTCGTTGCAAACCTTTGCAGTTTCTCCAGTTTCCTGACATGCTTGGCCAGGTGTGCGTTCCAAACTGGAGCTGCATAATCCAATATGGGCCTGACGTATACGGAGAACATCGTCCTAAACGATTCCTTACTGAGATGCTGGAATGCTAATCTTAGGTTCGCCAGTCGCCCATATGCTGCAGTAGTTATTTGGTTGATGAGAGCCTCAGGAGATGTGCTCTGTATTATACACACTTCAAGATCCTTTTCCTTCAATGAGGTTTGTAGTGTTTGGCCCCGTAGACTGTACTCTGTCTGCAGTCTTCTTTGCCCTTCCCCAATCTTCATGATTTTGAACTTGGTGGGGTTGAACTCCAGTAGCCAGTTGCTGGTCCAGGCCTGCAGCCTGTCCAGATCCCTGTGTAGTCCTGCCTTGTCCTCCTCGGACTGAATTCTCCTCATTAACTTCACGTACTCTGCAAACAGGGACACTTTTGAGTCTATTCCTTCCTTCATGTCGTTCAGGTATGCAAGAAACAGCACCGGTCCTAGGACTGACCTCTGTGGAACCCCGCTCGTTACAGGCGCCCACTGTGACACCTCGTCACATACCATGACTCGTTGTTGCCTTCCCGTCAGGAATTCTCTGATCCATTGCTGTGCCTTTCCCATTATATCTTTCTGGTCTCCAGCTTTAGCACTAATTTCTTGTTTGGAACTGTGTCAAAAGCCTTTTTACAATCCAAGAAATCGCAATCTGCCCAGCCCCCTCTCTCTCTCTCCTGTCTTACTGCTGTCACCATGTCATACAACTCTAGTAGGTTTGTGATGCAGGATTTCCCGTCATTGAATCTGTGCTGGTTGTCGTTTATAAGCTCATTCCTTTCTAGGTGGTCCACTACTGATAATCTTCTCCATGACTTTGCATGAAATACATGTCAGTGACACTGGTCTGTTGTTTAATGCTGGGTGTCTGTCTTTTTGTTTAAATTGGGACTACATTTTCTGTCTTCCTTACCTCAGGTAGTCGCCCTGTTTCGATAAAAGTGTTGAAGATTGATGTTAGTGGTACACAGAGCGCCTCTGCTCCTTCTTTCAGGAGCCACAGAGAGATGTTATCCGGCCTCATTGCCTTTGAGATATGTAGATCGCTTAGCAGCCTCTTCACCTCCTCGTCCTCTGTTGTATGTATCATGTCCAGCACTTGTTGGTGCTGAAGTCCCTTCTGTCTCCACTGTGAATACTTCTCTGAATCTCACGTTGAGCTCCTCACATACTTCATGGTAGTTTCTTGTAAACTCCCCTCCTTCCTGAACCTGATTACCTGGTCTTTGACTATTGTTTTCTTCCTAATGTGACTGTACAACAGCTTCGGCTCAGACTTGGCTTTTGCTTCTGTGGATATTCATTTCTTGCTCCCTAACTACTCTCCTTGTTCTCTTGATTCCTTTGTCTTCTATACTTCTTCCATTCTCTAGTGCACTCGGTTTTAGCCTCTCTACACCATTGGGTGAACCAAGGCTCGTCCTGGCCTCCTCATTTTGTCTGTTGCCCTTGGGTACAAACCTCTCCGCTGCTTTTCTTGCCAATTCTCTGTCCCACTGGACCTCGTGCAGGAACTTCCTCATGCCTGTGTAGACCCCTCTCGTGTAGTTTGGCTTCATTCCTCTTGCCCTTCCTGCCTCTCTTTTCACTTGTAACTCTGCTATATACTCGAAGTTTATAACCACGTGTTCACTAGTTCCCAGTGGCCTTTCATATGATGTCCTCAATATCTGCACTGCTCAAGGTGAATACTAGGTCCAGTCTTACTGGTTCATTCTCTCCTCTCTCTCTGGTAATGTCCCTAACGTGCTGATGCATAAGGTTCACCACCACCTCCTACATTTTAGCCCTCAACGTTTCTGGGCCCCCGTGTGGCTCCAGGTTTTCCCAGTCGATTTCTTTGTGAATGAAGTCACCCACAACCAGTAGCTTTGCCCTGCCCACATGGGTCCTTGTGGCCACTTCAGCCAGTGTGTCAATCATCTTTCTGTTACTCTCATCATATTTTTGCATTGGCCTCCTGCTATTCTGTAGTGGATTATACATCACCACAATCACCACCTTGAGACCTCCAGAACGAAGTGTTCCTATTACGTAGTCCCTTACTTCTCCTCTGTCCCCTCTCTCCAACTCCTCAAAATCCCATTGGTGTTTGATGAGCAGTGCCACTCCTCCACCCCATGTTCCCTCTGTCTTTCCTCAGGATCTGATATCCAGTTGGAAAGATGGCATTTGTTTTCATTCCTGAGTGCTATGATGTCTGGTGACGCCTCTGTGATTCTTCCATACCACTCCTCCCACTTGTTCGTTATACCATCAGCGTTGGTGTACCATATCTTCAGTTTCCTCTCCAACACCGTGTTCTATGGAGGGGTGGGGGTCTTGACAAGGTGCTATGGGATTCTACTGCGTATTGTGGGGTGGGGGCTGTAAGTGTGGGGTATGTTTGGCTGCTGGGTTCTGAGGGAGGTTCTGTGCGTGTTTGGGCACTCTGCTCCACTTGACTCTGGTTGTTCTCTACTGACTCTAGCCTTGTCTCTCTTTCTTCGCCCTTTCATCTCTGTGTCCTCTCTCTCAGCTGTTGACGTTCTGTCCTCTTTCTGTCTTGGTTGTGTGTGTGCGTGTGTGTAATAACCTATTTGAAGTCACTTCTTTGTGTTGCACGGGTCAAGTCACTACTCCTGGCTCTGACTCTTCGCTGGTGACTATTAGGTCCACTTTCTCCCTTCTCCAAAGCTTTATCGTATCTCTTCTTAAAGCTATGTATGGACCATGCTTCAACTCACCAGATTGTTCCACTTCCTGACAACTCTATGACCGAAAAGATACTTCCTAACATCCCTGTGATTCTTCTGTGTTTTCACCTTCCAGTTGTGACCCTTTTTTTGTTGTGTCCTATCTCTGAAATATTCTGTCTACAGTGTCTTCAATAACTTCTTAGTCAGGTGTCAAAATGCTATTCTTAAATTTTCCAGGGGCTCATATGCTACAGCAGTTATTTCTTTGATATGCGCCTCAGGAAATGTGCTCGGTATGATACTCACCCCAAGATCCTTTACCTTGAGTGAGGTCTACAGCCTTTGGCTCCCTAGCATGTACTCGATCTGCAGTCTTCTTTGACCTTCCCCAGTCTTTATGACTTTGCACTTGGTGAGGTTAAATTCCGGGAGTCAATTGTTGGACTAGGCTTGCTGCCTGCCCAACAATTGACTCCTAGTGTCAATTGTTGGACAGGATTGTAGTCGTACCTTATCCTCGTTCTTCTGAATTCTTCGCATTAGCTTCACATCATCTGCAAACAAGGACACCTCTGAATCTATCCCTTCCATCATGTCATTCACATATACCAGAAATAGCACCGCATTTGAGTGTCCAGCACTTGTTGGTGTATCCTACTATCCCGGTTTGCTGTAGGCCTGTGTCCACTGAAAAAAAAACCCTCCCTTAATCTCGAGTTGAACTCTCACAATTCTTGATCGTTTCTTGTGATCTCCCCTTCTTCCTTCCTCAGCCTGATTACCTGGTCCTTGGCTTCTGTTTTCCTCCTGATGTGGCTGCACAACAGCTTTGGGTCAGATTTGGCTTTCGATGCTATGTCATTCTCGTATTGTCACTTGGCTTCCCACCTTATCCCTTATCCATGCATATTCGTTTCTAGCTCTTTAGCTCATCTCCTTAGTTTCCTATGTCCTATTTTTTCCATGCTGTAGCACACTTAGCTTTGGCCTCTCTATATCTCTGGGAGAATCAACGGCTCGTTCTGGTCGTCCCAATGTTTTTGTTGCTCTTGAGTACGAGCCTCTTGTCTGCCTTCCTGCACTGTGTAGTCACGGATCCATCATTTCATTTACTGTCTTTCCCTCCAGTTCTCTTCCCCACTGCACCTCGTGCAGGAATTGTCTCATTCCTCCTCTTTTGTAGTTTTGCTTCTCCTGTCCTCCTCGTGCTGCTTCACTCTCGACTGTTAGCTCTACAGTATTTGAGTCTCAGGACCACGTGACAACTAGCTCCTAGGTGCCCTTCATATGTGATATCCCAATGTCTGAAATGCTCAAAGTGAATACTAAGTCCATCCTTGCCGCTTCATTCTTCCCTTTCTCTCTGGTAGTGTCCCAATCATCCCTAGGTACCATCTCCAGAACGACTGGGAACCCCTCATTCTCCGATAGGAGAATAAACGTACCTCAGACAAAACTCAGGATTCTCCCTGGAGCTTTCTGATTATTTTCTACTCCTACCACCCCCCTATATTCTATGTAAACTTTATTGGAAAGCAAAATACATTAGCAGAGATACAATAGGAAGGAGAAAAACATAAATGACATTTGAAGGTCTTCATCTCAAATACTTCATCCAGTTCCCCGGCAGAGGGCCTTGTGGCCAGAATGCTGCAGGCGTTTTCGCTCTGGACCACAATAATGAATCTGAAAGACGAGGCTGGCCGCTCTAGCGTAATTCGTTTCCATGATTTTTTCATCTAACTCTTAGACGAATCTTACAACACACTTCCCATATGCTCCGAGGGTCTCCAGCCCTACTGGGACAGCACCATCCCTTTCAACTTCAGAGAATGGTAAGTAGATGTCAGACAACGGAGAGGTACAGGTGTAGTTCCATGGAATCCAGGGTAGCATGGTGACTCCATTTGGACGCTTTTGGCTTCCGTCAGACATCAGTCCCTGAGGTTCCCCTTCTGCTCGGCAACGTCCTGGGGCGAGACTTCTCTTGATGATGTCAGTGACCTCCTCAATATATATATATATATATATATATATATATATATGCAAGACAAGCCACGAGGGGTGGAAATCTTTAGCTCAAGTACTTTCGCACTTCTCAGTGCGTCATCAGGAGCTATACAGTGTTGCAAGGCTTGAAGGGAAGTTTTTTTGAGAATATGTAGCGCAGTCCAGGTGCACAAGGGAGAGAGTATGGAGGAGGTGAATGTATTCAGATATTTAGGAGTGAACGTGTCAGCAGATGGGTCAGTGAAGGATGAGGTGAATCATAGAAGTGATGAGGGTAAAAGGGTAAGTGATGAACTTAGGAGTCTGTGGAGACAAAGAACTTTGTCCGTGGAAGCAAAGAGGGGAATGTATGAGAATACGGTTATACCAACACTCTTATATGGGTGTGAGGCACGGGTGGTGCATGTTGCAACAAGGAGAAGGCTGGAGGCAATGGAGATGTCATGTCTGAGATCAATGTGTGGTGTGAATATGATCCAGCGAATTCGTAGTGTGGAAATTAGGAGGAGGTGCGGGATTACCAAGACTATTACCCAGAGGGCTGAGGAGGGGTTGTTGAGGTGGTTTGGACATGTAGAGAGAATGAAACAAAGTAGAATGACTTCGAGAGTGTATAAATCTGTAGTGGAGGGAAGGAGGGGTAGGGGTCGGCCTAGGAAAGGTTGGAGGGAGTGGGTAAAGGAGGTTTTTTGTGGGAGGGGCTTGGACTTCCAGCAAGCATGTGTGAGCGTATTTGATAGGAGTGAATGGAGATAAATGGTTTTTAATACTTGACGTGCTGTTGGAGTGTGAGCAAAGTAACATTTATGAAGGGATTCAGGGTAACCGGCAGGCCGGACTTGAGTCCTGGAGATGGAAAGTACAGATGTTTGCACTCTGAAGGAGGGGTGTTAATGTTGCAGTTTTATAACTGTAGTGTAAAGCATCCCTCTGGTAAGACAGTGATGGAGTGAATGATGATGAAAGTGTTTCTTTTTCGGGCCACCCTGCATTGGTGGGAAACGGCTGATGTGTAATAAAATAAATATATATGTATATAAGTACATATATATATACCAATAGGTATATTTTATTACATTATATATATATATATATATATATATATATCGTGCCGATTAGGTAAAACTTGCGATTTTGGCTTAAATAGCAACGCTCTTCTTGCCATATAAGACAATCGAAAATTTGTGTATGCAATAATTTCGCAAAAATCATTCTGAACCTATTGAAAAAAATATATATCATTGTGTTTGTTTATTATTAAATTGTTAAAGTATCTAAAATATATTTAGTTGGGTTAGGCTAAATTAAATTGCGCTTGTTATAATAAGGTTAGGTAAGTTTTCTAAGATTCTTTTCGTTCAAAATTAAAAAATTTACATCAACATAATTGAAAAAAATATGTCTTTAAACGTATAAAAGAAAATTTTAGAAAGGACTTAATTTTAGATGAGTTCTTGCTAATTGACCTATTAGGCACGACATATATATATATATATATATATATATATATATATATATATATGTGTGTGTGTGTGTGTGTGTGTGTGTGTGTGTGTGTGTTACGAGTGGGCGAAGTATAGAGTGCTTTTTAACTCGTAATATAGATCAATATTCCTTCCTTGTATTGTATCAAATAGGAAATGGAAACTTCAAACAAAAATCGATTTAATTTAATTAAACTAGAATTAGCTTTTGTTTGATAATTATGTTATAAATATATATACACTGTTTAAGGTTCCTTTAAGTTTCTAAAGGAAGTTAACACATTCTTAAACACTGAATCTTCAGTATTAATGAAGTACAATAAGAAAATACTACAATGCACGATAAACACAAATATGGTTTCTGACTGGCCGTATTTTCAACAATAATTCACTGGGGTATCACTCAATAGAACAGTTCTGGCTTACACAGTAAACACAATCAAAATCCAATGATCAAGTGGCTGCGTATTCCCAAGTCCAGGCTAGATAATGGCGTGAGAATGGCTACAGTATCAGAGAATAGGTGCTCTCTCTCTGCTAAGTCAAGTGAGACTCTACCTAAACAAATCCTAGTGCCCCACAAGTCACGTCGGATCAAGTGATATAACTATTTGGCGCCAACTCGTGACGTCACGACCAAACATGAGTGAACTGTGAACTGGCAGTTACATGCTTTACCTATAACACTCAGCCAGATATATTAAATATATACCGTAGTGGTAAAATAATACTGAGTTATGATGAAGGATGAATAGGATAATAATACCAAGATCCAGTAGCTTCGATTTAGCTAATAACGAAGATACTAGCAAGGTCGTATTATCAAAGAGATTAAATATATACAAGATATCATGACAGTGTGTGTGTGTGTGTATGTGTGTGTGTGTGTGTGTATGTATATTAGACCGGTCCACAAAAATAAAGTTGTGAAATTGTTCGCTCCTCAAGCTTTATTTTGTTTCACTTTTCCTAAGTAACACTCAGACCAATTTTCAGGAAATTTCGTTCAATTTTAGGGGTCGCGCAAAAAACCGTCTCTCCCCGACAGAAGAGAAACTGAAGAAATTTTAATTTTTGTTCCTCTTCCGCATAGCATAGCTCCAATTTTCTCTGAAAGCAGAATGACTGAATCAACAACCAGCTTTTAGCACTTTGTTGAGCGCGAGACGAGAAAACGATTATATGTGCATTGAAGAGGAGGTTCCTCTCCATTTAAATAAAGCAACGTGTTTGTCACGAATTCTTGGATGAGAAATCGTCGGTTTTGATCGACCTTCGGCATCCACTGGACTATGTATTCAACTGAAAAATCACTGAAAATGGGTGTTTTCCCCAGCTGATTTATCCCACTAAAAGTTGAAAAAAAAATTAATTTAAATTCTTAATCGTATTCTCCCATCATTTTTCTTTCGAATTGAGTAAAGAAAACATAGTGTCACAACAGAAAATCTAACGCAATTCGCTTCTCAAGTTGAACATACATCGTGGTTTTCTTTGGGATTCCCATGGAATTTCAGCGAAACAAACGGTCAATACAATAATTAATTTCACGAGACTCTCAGATTCAAAAAGAATTAGGTCTCTATCTTATATAGAGAAAAAGTTATTAGCCGTGTCGTGTCGAGTTTGATGGGGTCGTGTCGGCTCGCTCATTTGTCACACCAACTGCCAGTAAGACGTCGCTCGCTCGCTCGTAATAATGCTTCCTCGTGCCTACTTGAACGACAAAATAAAGTGGTACTTCCATCTGTCCCTCTAAAATTCAGCAATCACCCTCCTTCGTTAGTCTCTCCTTGGTCGGAGCAGTACCTTCTTCGCCACGAGGCGAAGAAGGTACTGTTTCTGCTCTTTGTCCTTGGTCAGCGACACGTTGGAGGTCTTAACGAGGGAAACAGCTCATTTTTCTGCGTCGTTCAAGACCTAGAATGAGCCCGCAAACTTCTTCATTTCCAGGAATGTCGTGTTCATCTCCTACGTTCCGTTGTCTTCATTCAAGAAGGAAAATTTTTCCTTCCCTTCCTCTGCTCAGCAATGACGCTAAACGTCTTCAGCGTCCTCTTAGTCACGAACTCCTCCAGTGTGACTTCGATCTCTGTGACACCTTGCAAGCGACGGGGGCACCCTGGTTTCTTTTCCCACTCGAGGTTGGTCACCATCTTGAGCTTTGTAGCAATGTCCCCTTTCTTGTCGAAGAACGCCAATCCCACAAGGTGCTCCGCCAGATACCAGAGATGGACTACAAAGGTGATGGCAACAGCATTCGCGATCTCTTTGTTTGGATACGCTCGAAGGGTTTGGAGGAAGTCTAAGTCATTGCGAGGTGAGGCTAGCAGGCCACGCGGACCCTCGTTTCAGAACAAGACAGATCAAGGCGACGAAAAGTGAGAGTAGGTTCTGCTTCATGTGAAAGAACTGTGACATGTGAAGTACGTCACCTCGCGTCGGAAGCCACGCAGTTGAGAAAAACTCGAGGGGACACCCTACTAACCACAATTCCAATGCACTTTGTGTACTCG
Organism: Cherax destructor; assembly: GCA_009830355.1. Taxonomy (NCBI): domain Eukaryota; kingdom Metazoa; phylum Arthropoda; class Malacostraca; order Decapoda; family Parastacidae; genus Cherax; species Cherax destructor. The sequence goes on from WNWK01023317.1 coordinate 17,346, forward strand.
GTGCTGAGGATGCCATCTGCGATAGAGAGAAACCAAAGATGAAGTTTTGCGCAACCTTTAAATATTAATGAAATGTTCAAATTTTGGCACACAGTACAGACTTATATAGTGGAAGAAAAATTACATTGTGGAGTGCACATCGATTGAAATTTTAAAATTAACATGTACTGTATGTATATATATATATATATATATATATATATATATATATATAATATATATACATATATATATATATATATATATATATATATATATATATATATATATATATATATATATATATATATATATATATAATATATATATATATATATATATATATATATATATATATATATATATATATATATATATATATATATATATATATATATATATATATATATATATATATATATATATATATATATATATATATATATATATATATATATATATATATATATATATATATATATATATATATAATATAATATATATATAGCAAGACAACCACTATGAAAAAATAGAGGAATTACAAGCGCTTTCGTGACTACTCACATTATCAAGGAACTATAAAAGCAAACATGACAAGAAGGCTTATAAAGGGGCAAGACTACACCTCACAGTCACATCACACTAACAAAGACAACACCTCACAGTAGCGTAACATCTCACGACTCTGTGAAGAGGAACATAGGAAAGGACCTGAAACTCTTCCCAAGAATTAAGATTAGTTTAATTTATTATTAAATTCTTCCCAAATTTTATTAATTATAAATGAATCCAATTTATATAAACCAAAAGAAATATTCATATTATTTTCAAAACTACTTTTTATGAAACATGATTCTATTATATTCCTCTCAACCATGGACTTGCTTGATACAACCTTCTCAGCATTTTGAAAATCAATTGGATGGTTAAAGTCTCTCACATGAATAAATAGAGCATTAGAATCTTGTCCAGTTCTAATGCTATATTTATGTTGTTTTAATCTTAGTTCAAGACTTCTACCAGTTTGACCGTAATAAACTTTATCGCATATTTTACAGGGAATCTTATAGACACATCCGTCAGCATTTTGGGGGGAATTTTTTATCAAAAGTCTTTTTACTGTATCAAGATTTTTAAATACAACTTTGATATTAAAATTCTTAAGAAAGGAAGGCATATCAACCAAGTTTTCATGGTAAGGGAGAACCAACATATTTTTGGTTGATTAGAGTTGGTTTTCCCTTTTTGGATTGTAAAAAGTATTCCTAGCTATTTTAAAAGATTTATCAATTACGTTTCTTGGGCATTTTAAATCATTAGCTATTTCATAAATTTTAGAGACTTCTTCATCTATGAACTCTGGACTACAAATGCGTAAAGCTCTCAAAAACATTGAAGAGAAAACCGACACTTTAACTCTATCTTGATGTGAAGAATAATAGTGTGCATAGGAACAATTATTAGTAGGTTTTCTGAAAATTTTAGATTTAAAATCAATGTTACCCTTAATAATAAAAACATCTAGGAATGGCAATGAGTTATTTGCTTCGAATTCAACAGTAAAATTTATAGAATGAGCTAAGCTATTTAATTTAACAAGGAAATGGTTTATGTCTACATTCTTAGCCATAAGGCACAAAATATCATCAACATATCTATTCCACTTAGCTCTATTGGGAAGGATTGTGTTAAGCAATCTTGGTTCGAAAAATTCCATATATAAATTACTAAGAACAGGTGAAAGAGGATTTCCCATTACCATACCAAACCTCTGAGTGTAAAACTCATCATTAAATACAAATTTTGCATCAACAATACAAAGTTTAATAAGTTTAATGATAGTAGGAACTGGCAATGGTAAATCGTAATTAACCAGTTCTTCAGATAAGAAACTTAGTAAATCATCAACTGGAACTTTTGTAAACAAGGAGGTAACATCAAAACTAACCATATTGAAATCATTTAAATCAGTCAAGGTGCTTAATTTATCAACTAAATCTAAGTTGTTTTTAACATTAATATTTGAAATTTTTCCAACAATTGGGCTCAAAATATCAACAAGCCATTTAGAAAGTTTATAAGAAACTGAACCTATGGAGCTAATAATTTTTTTTTTTTTTTTTTTTTTTTTTTTTTACATTTTATTGGTTTTAAACAGAATTACAAAACATATCCATAAATAACTGTGACCGCAATCACTAATGCAAATAATTACAAAATCAATACAAAACATACAGATAATCTCCAGTAAGACAATTAAAGAACAATAAAGTCCCTATCCCCGCCAATCACTATGTGCATACAATTATATGCACCTATTACATTTAACCATAATCATTATCCAACAACCTACGTATGACCCTATTACATCAGGATGTATGTACAATATATAAAACAGCGTAAATCACCACTGTATCCTGTCCCGTATACCACATATCTGTCCACTCCAATATGATAAGAGCTCCAAGCCATTACCACTCCACATCCACTGGTACAGTAATGTCGTACACCAATGTACATTTCTCACAAATTACTATAGTATTCCACACACAGGCACAATATATATTATACTCAATCATACAGATGACATGCACTCCACGTATACCCACTCACACCCTAAACTTGATACCACAAGTACCACCTGTCCTATTCATTATTAACACAGTTCCACTGCTCATGACAATTCAAACCTTGTCATCTCTGAGTACAACTACGATAAATATATATAAAAAATACACCAAATTCATGTGACAGTAACCAAACATTTTACCGTCCTCTAACGTTACCAAGTCTTGAATCTGCCTGAAGTCCACAGACCCATCAACCAGGTTTCAGTACCTCAGACCATACACAAACTTCAATAATAACACTCCACATCAACATACTTACACCATAACTGAACACCCAGCACTGAACAGGACAAACCCTTACTCTTCCCCAATTACAACCCCCTTAAATAACCCACACACCCAAATCCACATCCCCACTCGATCACACAACATACACACCCAAACCCATCTGTCTCCCGTCACCCAGTATAAATGTCATCCGATAACCCCCCCACCAAACCGCCCCCCCCAACCGTACCAACTTCAGTCAATCACAAGCAACATCCAGGCCATACCAAAGCCACAACCGTACATTCCCAAGCAAGTCGCAGAGCCAAGCCCCCTTAAACTCCTACAAACCCACTTAATAACTCTCCCACTCGTAAATTCCTATAAGCCGAACTAAAATCCTTATCCCAATCCCTCCCATACACCTGCCTGTTTCTACATTTCGTACGGTACATTACCGCAGCCAATGCCCTAATTCTTTCCCTTATTCCCACCTCCCTCAATCTCCATGACCCACACACGAAATCAACCAAACAATGCATTAGGCCTCTCCTAACCCTGTCATCCAATCCTCCCAAGTCCAGGAACAGTGCCCTCAACAACTGTATCCCCCCTCCCCCAAGTTTCCATACCTTCCCCCTCCATCCACTCCCGCACCGGCCCCAAAGCTTCACAGAAATATATCCCATGCAAGACAGTTTCCAACATACCACACCTCTCACACCTGCCCTCCTGTACCAACCCCATACTGAATAATACCGCCCTTGACGCTACCGCCCCATGTAAAAATCTGTACATCTGTTCACGATCTCTTGCGCATAACCTAAGTCCTCGAAAACCCCTCCATATCCGAACCCAATCATATACTGGAAAAACCGCTGCACCCTCTACAACCTTAGCCTCCGCACCAAGACCCATCATCCTATTCACCTTCATTTTATGCGGTTCCTTAATTACCAATAAATTCCTCAACAAATCTCTACAGTAATCTAACTCCTTTCCCCCCCACCATTCACTCATCTCCCTCAATACACCCCCACCCCACCCTCCTCCTTTCCCCCAAGCCCCTCTCCTCACCAAGCACCGTCTCACATACATACACACCAGTCTCCGCTCCAACCAAATTAACCCCAAACCACCCATCCCTACCCCATTCCTAACAATTTCCTTCCGCAACCAATTCCTCCCATTCGCCCAGATATACTTGAATACTCTACGCTCCAACTCTTTCACATCCACCTGCAACAGTGGGTACACACCAGCAACATACCAAATCCTACTGTAGACCAATGTATTGACAGCAAGTACCCTCTGTCGCAAAGTGAGATCACTCGGCCTCCATGCAGACATACACAACTTCGCCCTTTGCACCACTCGACCTGAATTCACCTCTCTCGTCTGATGCCTATCCCTCATGTATACAATTCCACAGATAGTGATGCTATCCACCACGAACCACCCATACCCGACCCAAGCTCCCCCCACCCAGGATCCTACCTCCAACATTTTCGACTTTGCACCATTCACGCTCATCCCAGTGGCCTCACTAAAAGTCCTTAAACACCTCCGAACCGTCTCAAAACCAACCACATTCCCTAAGAGCACTGTTGTGTCATCTACATAACCCACAACACCCTCTATCCGCCGCCCCCTCCCTGTACCCCACCGTCCACTAATCTATAGAATGGATCTTGCACGCATGCAAAAAGAATCTGCGACAGGGGACAACCCTGTCGCAGACCCTATCCATCTCCACCACACCCCCAAGCCTGCCATTCACCTGTATTCTAACGCAAGCATCTACATATAATGCCCGAACCCAATCCACTACCTCCTCCCCGAAACCCTGTCTCCTCATCACCTCAAGCAACACCTCACGTTCCACACTGTCATACGCCCCTTTCCAGTCCAAAGCTAAGATGCCTCCCCTACCCCTATCTAAAACCCCTTAATCCTCTCATGTCCCTTAAGCACCCCTCTCCCGGGATCCCCCTGCCCCCTGCAATCACCTTCTCAAGCACCCTTTTCAATCTATTTCCCAATATTTTTGCAAAGATCTTATAGTCTGCATTCATGAGCATCAGTGGCCTGTAATTACTCAACATATTACCTACCTTTCCCTTTTTCACCAAGACCATTACACCCATCCCCATCCCTTTCCCCATCCTCCTATCCCTCTTCATCCGATTCATCACTTCCACCACACAACCTCTCATACTATCCCAGTGTTCCCTATAAAACTCATTTGCCAACCCATCTATTCCAGGAGCTTTGCCTTTACTAAGCCCACTCACTGCCTCCCATACCTCCTCTTCGCTGATTGCCCCCATACCCTCCCTATCCCCTCCTCTAACCTCCCCACAATACCTTCTGTAAGAATATTACAAGCCTTCAACTCCACATCCACACTACTCAGGTACCTCTGAAACCACTTGTCCACGTACACCCCTATCGCCTCTGTTCCTCTAATATTCATTCCCGGCTCATAACCATCTGCACTTTCCTCTACTTCCACATATTCCATTGTCCTTCTCTCCTACGCACTCTACATTGACCTAACACATATTTTGAGGGTTTATCCCCACAAAACATCATCTATACCGCCTTCATCCTACACGCCCCAAACCTCTCATTCTGTATTTTTATCAACCTATTCTTCAATTCCCTAATCTCCCCCGTAATTGCATATCCCCCTCTTACATAACAACTCTGTAGCAGGCCTTCTAAATATCGTTGCATCCCATATCGCCATTCCGCCTCCTCCTTTCCCAATCTCTGATAAAACATTCGTATGTGTGGTTTTCCACCGACACCCACCAACCCACCAAATCTTCCTCCCGACGCCCTCGTTCCCATAACCTACCCCACCATCCCGCAAATTCAACCCTTTTATCCTCACCCGATAACAACCTAACATTCAATTTCCAATATCCCTAATACCACTTAGCTACTCCTGACCAATCTACCTCAGCCAACACCCCCTGTGATCAGAAAAACCCACATCCAAATAACTAATCCTACCCACCACAACAGACCCGGAAACATAAATCCTATCTAACCTAGCCCCATAACCCCTCCTAACAAAAGTATGCTCCCCGGAACCCCCTACCCCAACTACATCCCCCAACCCCGCACTTCTTAATAAATCCCTCAGTTCAACCAACACACACCCTCCCCCTAGGCTCAACATCCCTCTCCGAATTATGCAGTTAAAATCCCCCCCAACTATCGACACCCCAGGTAAACCCCTGAAAGCATATATCATTACATCCCTTACAAATTCCACCTTCACCTTCCTTGAATGTTCTGCCGGCATGTATACACCCATGAAACATACCCGCACTCCACCCCACTCCCCTCTACCCTCACTATCCGCCCCCACACTCTTCCCAAGCATATAATTTAAAAGGGCTAGAGTCTGCGACTGCTACCGCCACCCCACCCTTTAATTTCCCCGATGAACCAGCATACACCTTATATCCCTTCAACTGCAACTCGCTTCCACACCGAAAATTATGTTCTTGTAAAAAGACTACATTCACACCATACCTCCTCAATGTGCATTCTACCCATGCCCTTTTAATTTCCTCCGCAGACCATTTACGTTTAATGTAAGACACTTGAAAACAATTGTGAGGGTTTGCCCTTAGGCCGCGGTGGAGGCTGCGAGACCGCCTTCCCTTTACCTCCTGTTTTACTCAACTGCCTCCCACCCTTGACCTTTTCTCTATCATGCAAAACTCCCAGGTCCTTTCTCGCCACCTCCACCATCGACTTTTTACCTGTCCTCTGTGCTGGGGTCAATACATCTTCACTATCACTCACTGTGCCCGACCGCTTCCTCGATCCAGGCACCGCTTCCATACTATCATCCCTCTCGTCGCTCTCTTGCCGATGCACCTCAACCGATACATGCTCTCTGACTAAAGACTGCTGCTCAACACTGCTACTCACCAACTCATCCACCACACTCACTGCCGCATCCAAACCTTCACATGCCTCCACACTAAGTACTGGCAACTGGTCGTCCAATATCTCCCGTAATACCTCCTCCAAAGGGGAATCCTCGCCGTTGCCTGGGTGCTTCTCGCCACCAGCAGCAGCCTCCTGTACAGACACATTTGGCAACGTATGACACACCTGAGATCCATCAACAATCTCACTCCATAATCTAGTTCCGGCCTCCTTAGCGTCCACCGGATCCTGCACAACCTCGTGCGTCCTTACTTCCAGGTCTCGTCGTCCAGTATCCACCCGTTGTCCCGTCCTCCGCATGCAGTCAGCAGCCACATGCTCGTATGCCCGCACAACCTGCAGGTCCTTCGCTGTCCATGTACGTCACGTATAGCTGAGTCCTAAATTCTGGCAGTACGACGTAAGATGGAATCGGCCTGCGTAATGTCATTTTCAATGAGTATGTCCCTCAAAATGCCCACCATCGGACCCTCGCTCCACTTCCCGGGCATGGCAGCATGCACAATGCCGTAAGCTCCAAATACTTGGCTGATGTCCACCGAGTCTGATTCAAACGGTGCATTCTTAACCCTGATCCAAGTGTAAGTATGCGACACGTCCTTCAGTCGCACTTGTAGGCCAGAATGTACTGTATAGACTCTGTCTTGATGGCGGTCGACAGTCCTTTCGTACACCTCAGCTGTTAAGAGTTTTACAAAGACTCTATTAACGCCGTTGAGCGCCACGCCATACAAATCTGTAGTCTCCAAACCATAAACGTCTCTTAATATGTTTGGCAGAACTGTAGCCGCAGTAGCCGGTTGCAAAGACCCTGTCACCATATCTATACAGACTGCTCGCCATCGCCATGTTTACAGAAAATGAAGTTGTCGTTGATCACCGCTAGGTGGCAGCCCAGGGAACAGCACACCCGCACCCGTCAAGAGCTGGGTGGCCAATGTGAATTTGAATTTGTGAAAGCTAATAATTGGTCTAACAGGATTACAAGGTTTGTGTGTTTTTATTAATCCATACATAAAAGGTAAAGATGGATTGGTGGAAGTAAATTTTTTAATTAATTCATCTTTGCCCTTCAATAGATGTTTTATTGTTTTATTGAAATTGCTGTTAACAGTTTCTAAGGGATTCTTTCTAAGTTTAGAATAGGTTTCAAAATCATCTAGGAGGTTATTCATTTTATCTTGGTAATCAGTTTCTTTCATAATTACTATTGCATTTATTTTATCTGCGTTAGTAAGGCGCAATTGATGATTTACTAAGTTTCTTATCTGAAGAAGTGGTTAATTACGATTTACCATTGCCAGTTCCTACTATCATTAAACTTATTAAATGCATGGATTGTTGATGCAAAATTTGTATTTAATGATGAGTTTTACACTCAGAAGTTTGGTATGGCAATGGGAAATCCTCTTTCACCTGTTCTTAGTAATTTATATATGGAATTTTTCGAAACAAGATTGCTTAACACAATCCTTCCCAATAGAGCTAAGTGGTGTAGATATGTTGATGATATTTTGTGCCTTATGCCTATGAATGTAGACATAAACCATTTCCTTGTTAAATTAAATAGCTTAGCTCATTCTATAAATTTTACAATTTACTAATTTTACTATTTACTATTTACTAAAATTTACTAATGTGACCCAGTGTGTGGGTCACATTCAACAATGTCCAGTGTGTGGTTTACATTAAACAATGACCAGTGTGTGGTTTACATTAAACAATGTCCAGTGTGTGGTTTACATTAAACAATGTCCAGTGTGTGGTTTACATTAAACAATGCCCAGTGTGTGGTTTACATTAAACAATGTCCAGTGTGTGGTTTACATTAAACAATGTCCAGTGTGTGGTTTACATTAAACAATGTCCAGTGTGTGGTTTACATTAAACACTGTCCAGTGTGTGGTTTACATTAAACAATGTCCAGTGTGTGGTTTACATTAAACACTGTCCAGTGTGTGGTTTACATTAAACAATGTCCAGTGTGTGGTTTACATTAAACAATGTCCAGTGTGTGGTTTACATTAAACAATGTCCAGTGTGTGGTTTACATTAAACAATGTCCAGTGTGTGGTTTACATTAAACATTGTCCAGTGTGTGGTTTACATTAAACACTGTCCAGTGTGTGGTTTACATTAAACACTGTCCAGTGTGTGGTTTACATTAAACAATGTCCAGTGTGTGGTTTACATTAAACAATGTCCAGTGTGTGGTTTACATTAAACAATGTCCAGTGTGTGGTTTACATTAAACAATGCCCAGTGTGTGATTTACATTAAACAATGTCCAGTGTGTGGTTTACATTAAACAATGTCCAGTGTGTGGTTTACCTTAAACAATGCCCAGTGTGTGGTTTACATTAAACAATGTCCAGTGTGTGGTTTACATTAAACACTGTCCAGTGTGTGGTTTACATTAAACAATGTCCAGTGTGTGGTTTACATTAAACAATGTCCAGTTTGTGGTTTACATTAAACAATGTCCAGTGTGTGGTTTACATTAAACAATGTCCAGTGTGTGGTTTACATTAAACAATGTCCAGTGTGTGGTTTACATTAAACAATGTCCAGTGTGTGGTTTACATTAAACAATCTCCAGTGTGTGGTTTACATTAAACAATGCCCAGTGTGTGGTTTACATTAAACAATGTCCAGTGTGTGGTTTACATTAAACAATGTCCAGTGTGTGGTTTACATTAAACAATGTCCAGTGTGTGGTTTACATTAAACAATGACCAGTGTGTGGTTTACATTAAACAATGTCCAGTGTATGGTTTACATTAAACACTGTCCAGTGTGTGGTTTACATTAAACAATGTCCAGTGTGTGGTTTACATTAAACACTGTCCAGTGTGTGGTTTACATTAAACAATGTCCAGTGTGTGGTTTACATTAAACAATGCCCAGTGTGTGGTTTACATTAAACAATGGCCAGTGTGTGGTTTACATTAAACAATGGCCAGTGTGTGGTTTACATTAAACAATGCCCAGTGTGTGGTTTACATTAAACAATGGCCAGTGTGTGGTTTACATTAAACAATGCCCAGTGTGTGGTTTACATTAAACAATGGCCAGTGTGTGGTTTACATTAAACAATGGCCAGTGTGTGGTTTACATTAAACACTGTCCAGTGTGTGGTTTACATTAAACAATGTCCAGTGTGTGGTTTACATTAAACAATGCCAGTGTGTGGTTTACATTAAACAAGGGCCAGTGTGTGGTTTACATTAAACAATGGCCAGTGTGTGGTTTACATTAAACAATGCCCAGTGTGTGGTTTACATTAAACAATGTCCAGTGTGTGGTTTACATTAAACAATGCCCAGTGTGTGGTTTACATTAAACAATGCCCAGTGGGGAATCAATTAAATATGAAATCCAGTGTAAAATGTTTGTACTAGTATAAAAACTGAAAGTGAAACTGATGACGTTGTCGGTTGAAAGATGTCCACTAGCATCGACCGACAATTGACGAAAGACACATATTTGACAGACAAACTTTTAATGAGATAAAGTATCTCTCCTCTCTGTATAGAACTTGATCAAGTAATGCTAAGTCTCTGGTTTACATTAAACAATGTCAGAGCGAAACGTTGTCCCAATAAATGCTTGTACCTCGACGTGTATCTTGTCTTCAACTTTCTAGCTGTGAATTGTTCCCGTTACATTACTACTGTAGTATCGGTGTATGTAGCATCAGTTCCTGGGTCCCTGGTGTAGTGTTTCACGCGTCATGTCATTGGCTAACACACTTTTCCTCTAATTAAAAAGTCCTTTTTTTTACGATCACACGCAAGAGAGGGGGGAAAAAGCATGGTCTGAAATCTGAAACTCGTGAGGCAATTTGCAGCATGTTATTGTATGTTTCTGGTCGGAGGACCCTCCAGCCTCTGGACTCCCTTTTATCCTGCCCTTCCTGGAGTCCCTCCTGCCAATCCTGGCACCCCTTCTACCCTTCCTGGATCCCAACTTGCCCTTCGTGAACCTCATGTTGCCTTTTTTGGAACTTCTCAAGCCCCTGAAGAACTTCTTACCCTTCCTAAACCCCATTCTGCCTTCTCTAGATTCCCTCCTGCCATCTCTGGACCTCCTCCTGTTTTTCCCGGACTCCCCCCTTTACTCTTTCTGGATCCCCTCCTGACCCCTTGGGCCCCCTCCCGTCGGCGCTAGTGTGATATAATAAAAATTTATGGACGTTTTGCACCATATTTTATTGTTTACTTCAAATTTACTATCAATTCCTGCCCAGAGCATCTTTACTTGTGTAAGCCTTCACCTCCTGACTCGCTCACCACATCTCAACTAACGTACCCACTGATTACTTTGTGTCTCCCGCATACGGATTTTCGTGGTCACCTCCTCCTCCACCTCCCCTCTTCTTCTTCTCCTCCTCCTTCTCTTCCTCCTCCTCCCCCTCCTCCTCCTCCTCCTCCTCTTCCTCCTCAAGATATCCACTATCTTCACTGCATGGCACCATTTTCATCGGATATCATAATCTTCCCTACATGATACTTTTTTAATTGGAAATCTTTTCTGTTCCTCTTTACATCAAGCTTCGCTTCATGCAAAATTCAATGCAGCTTTCTCTGATAGCAACATAATTTTCTTGAATGTTTTCGGACTCCTTTCTCCTCTCGTGCCTCTTGTTTGTCTCTCAGAAAACTAGAGCTTTATTTTACTACTAATTAATTTAGGGATGAAAAACTCGGAGCAAATGAATGCTGAACTGAGTTAATTGCTTTCTGCCCTTGAGAGCTGTGAGCCACGCCTCGAAGGACGTCGTATTTACATATAAGTGTCATTAATAACACGAACTATGAGAATGAATACCCAGGGCGATGGTCTGACTGCAGAGATCTCTGGAGCTGTGATGATGTGTGAGGGTGTTGATGGTTGTGTTGATGGTTGTGTGTTGATGGTGTTTATGTATTGATGGTGTTTGTGTGTCGATGGTGTTTGTGTATTGGTGTTTATGTGTTGATTCTGTGGTGATGGAGTTTAAGTGTTGATGGTGTTTGTGTGTTGATGGTGTTTGTGTGTTGATGGTGTTTATGTGCTGATGATTCTATGGTTATGGAGTTTAGGTGTTGATGATGTATAGGTGTTGATGGTGTTTAGGTGTTGATGGTGTTTGGGTGCTGATAGTGTATGTGTTGATAGTGTTTGCTTGTTGATGGTGTCTGTATGTTGATGGTGTTTGAGTGATGATTGTGTGTTGATGGTATTTCTGTATTGATGGTGTTTTTATTGTTGGGTTTGTGTTGATGGTGTTTGTGTTGATGGTGCTTGTGTGTTGATAGTATTTGTGTATTGATTTTTTGTTAAAGATTCTTGTTTGTTGATGGGTGTGTTGATGGGTGTGTGTTGATGGGTGGGTGTTAATGGGTACTCAAATATTTGTACTCACCTATTTGTTGTTGCAGGGGTCGATGTGTGTGTTGATGAGTGTGTGTTGATGGGTGGGTGTTGATGGGCGGGTGTTGATTGTGTTGCTTGTTGATGGTGTTTGTTTGTTGATGGTGTTTGTTTATTGATGAGTTTCTGCTGATGGGTGTGTGCTGTGGGTGTGTGCTATGGGTGTGTGCTGTGGGTGTGTGCTATGGGTGTGTGCTGTGGGTGTGTGTTGATGGCTACGTGTTCATGGTGTAAGTGTACTGTATGAGTATGAGGATGAGTGTGTGTGCTAGTGAGTTTGGGTTTTGTGAGTTTGTTGTGATAATGTTGATGGTATAAGAGTGTTGAACGAGTGTGTATACTGCATGTGTGTGTGTGTGTGTGTGTGTGTGTGTGTGTGTGCACTCACATAACACACCTAATTGTGGTTGCAGGGGTCGAGTCATAGTTTCTGGCCCCGCCTTTTCACTTGTCGCTACTAGGTCACTCCCTCCCTGATCCGTGAGCTTTATCATACTTCTTCTTAAAGCTATGTATGGATCCTGCTTCCACCACCTCCCTTTCCAGGCTGTTCCACTTCATGACTACTCTCTAACTGAAGAAATAATTTCTAACATCCCTGTAACTCATCTTAAACTTCCAATTGTGACCCCTTGTTGGTGTGTCCCATCTCTGAAACATCCTGTCCCTGTCCACCTCGTCGATTCCTCTCAGTATTTTATATGTTGTTATCATGTCCACCCTGTCCCTCCTGTCCTCCAATGTAGTCAGATTAATTTTCCTTAACCTCTCCTCATAGGACATGCCCTTAACTCTGGGACTACTCTCGTAGTAGACCTTTGCACTTTCTCTAATTTCTTGACGTGCTTGGCCAGGTGTGGGTTCCAAACTGGTGCTGCTTCCTCCAATATGGGCCTGATGTACACGGTGTACAGCAGGGCTACTCAGTGGAGGCCCGCAGTCCGAATCCGGACCTTCTGAGCGTTCTAGTTAGACCGCTGGCTTCAGGAGAAAGCTTAGTTAAATAACAGCTATTACCACGTTCAGGATCAGGTGGTACACAAGAGCGGGATTAATACATTATTCTATCTGAATGGAATGCATACACTGAATGAAATGCATACACTGAATGGAATGCATACACTGAATGGAATACAATATTCTAGCATAGCTAAATAGCTATATTTTCTTCCATTCAATGGTAATTCATATTAGTAATTATCAATTGTTTAATGAAGTTGACTTTTTTGGCATTTTGGAAAAAGAGTTTCGCCGCATATGGACTGGGAAGTCTGGCGACCATGAACCCTGATTGCATGTAAACAATGTATTCGGACCTTTGCATACATTGGTACTTGTCCAAGTAGATCTTTGCTCATAGTAGTTGAACAGCCCTGGTGTACAGAGTCCTGAACGACTCCTTACTGAGATGTCGGAATGCTATTCTTAGTTTTATTAGTCGCAAGTGTGCAGTAGCAGTTATTTGGTTGATGTGCGCCTCAGGAGATGTGTTCGGTGTCATACTCACCCTAAGATCCTTTTTCTTGAATGAGGTTTGTAGTCTTTGGCCCCCTAGGCTGTATTCTGTCTGCGGTTTTCTTTGCCCTTCCCCGATCTTCATGACTTTCCACTTGCCGGGGTTGAAATCCAGGAGCAATTTGCTGGACCTGACCAGGATACCTCAGGGATGTTTAAAAGACAATATTCAAAATAAAGTTGCTAGTAAAGGC
>WNWK01023318.1:0-31259 GCA_009830355.1 Cherax destructor
GGAGGAGATTTTTAAGAGGCTGTGTGTGTTACCCAGCTTTACGTGCATCGGAGTGAACCACTGGTGTGTACGAAATACTAATGTGCAGTGGATAATTTCTTTGGTTGCTGAGGTCAGTCTTTTTCCCGGGGCCGACCTACCTCTCCCCCCCCTCTATCCCCCCCAACCCAAAAATTCTTGACATCTCAAAACACTATACCTGTCAACTACACCCCCCACCTTTCTCACCCCTACGTCTCTCACACTCATTACACCATTCTACTACTACTAATAATAATAAAAATTATTATTATTATTTTGTTTAAATTTTTCTTCTTTTTTTTAGTAAATGTTCAGGAGAGGGGTTACTAGAAGAAAAACTTTATAAAACTGGATGTTTGAATGTGCGGGATGAGGGGATGATAAGAAAGAGATGATTGCTGATGTTATGAATGAAAAGAGTTGGATGTCGGCCCCTAAAAACAAAGCTAAAGGGGGGTAGGCGGTTTCAGTGGGGAGAAATAAATGGGATTAAGTGGGGTATCTGAGAGAGTTAGAGCAAGGAAAGGGGGTAGCAATAATGTTGAAGGATCAGTTATGGAAGGAGAAGGGGAATATAAATGTGAAATTCAAAAAGGGGTTTAAAAAAAGGGTCGGATGCGAAAATGGGTCATAATAGCGTGTTACCTGGAGAAGAGGGAGTGAGAGGAGAGAGAAAATTTTTGGGAGATGTTAAACGAATGTTAGAATTTTTGAACCAAGTGAGGGGGTAATTTTTAGGAGACGTAAATGCTAAAGTGGGAGAAACATGCAGAGAGGGTGTGGTAGGAAGTTTGGGGTGCCGGGTTTAAATGTAAGGGGGCCCTTTGATTAACTTTGTATAAAAAGGGGGTTTAGTTATAGGTAATACATATTTTAAAAAAAAGAGGATAAATAAGTATAAAGAAGATGTAGGGCGAAATGACAGTTTGTTGGACTATGTTTGTAGAAAAAAAGACTTTTGAGAACTTGGATGTATTGTTTATAGGGGGCCAAAATTATCAGATCATTTTTTAGTTATAACTACAGTGAGAGAAAAGGAGAGGGGATACAAGGAAAATAGAAGCAGGAAAGGAGAGGTGAAGGTTTATAAACAAAAAAGGGAGGATTTGGGTAAGACATAAACAACTTTTGGGAGGATAGATGGGTTGTGAGAGTGTAGGCAATGGGGTCGAAGATGTATGGGGTAGATTTAAAAATTTTGTTATGTGTTCAGCAGAACTTTGGGTTACAGGCAGGGGGTGGGGGGGAAGAAAAGGATTGGGTGTGGGAGGGAAGAAAAGCATTGGTGGAATGATGAAGAGAGAGTAGAAAAGGGAGAAAAATTGGGAAGTTTTTACAAAGAGAAGTGATGCAAGGGGGGGAAGAGAATGGAGAAAAAGAGAGGTTAAAGAGTGGTGAAGCAATGTAGAAAGGGCAAATGAGGGGTTGGTGAGATGTTATCAACAAATTTTGTTAAAAATAAAAAAAAGTTTTGGAGTGAATTAATAAGTTGGGGAAGCCTGGGAACAAATGGATTTGACTTTAAAAAAAGGGGAGAGTTTTTAAATGAAGAGTTGAGGTATGGGGAAGATGGAGAAAATTTGTTAAATGTTGATGAAGACGGGGAAGCTGTGATTTCGTGTATGGGGAAAGGAGGAATAAATCTTGTAGGGTGTGGAAGAGCCGTTTGGTGTGGGGAAGTTTCTTGAGGCGTGGGTGAAGAAGGGGGGAAGGGTTTGGGGTTGATGGGGAAAGATATAAATGTTAAAAACAGGTGGGGTATAGTTTTGGGGGTTGGGGCATTATTTAATAAATGTATGGAAAGGGTAAAATACCTAGGGATTCGCAGAGAGCATGTATTGTTCCTTTGTATAAAGGGAAAAGGGGGCAAAAAAAGATTGCAAAAATTATGGGGAAAAATCTGTTGAGTGTACTTGGTAAAGTGTATGGTAGTTTTTTTGAAAAAATTAAAGTAAGACGAAAGAGGATGCAGATGAACAAGGGGCTTTAGGAAAAATAGGGGTGTGTAGACCAAGTGTTTCATGAAACAAAAGGGGAACAGTATTTGGATAAGGGTAAAGAGGTTTTTGTGGCCTTTATGGATTTGGAAAAGGGGTTTATAGGGGGGATAGGGGGAAATTTTGGGAGATGTTGCAGGTGTATGGAATAGGAGGGAGGTTTCTGAAAGCAGTGAAGAGTTTTTATGAGGATAGTGAACTCAGGTTAGAGGGGTAGGAGGGGAAGGGGGTATTTCCCCGTAAAAGTGGGCCTTAGACAAGGATGTGTGATGTCACCGTGGTTGTTCAATATATTTATAGATGGGGTTGTAAGAGAAGTGAATGCGAGGGTCTTGGCAAGAGGTGTGGGGTTAAAAAATAAAGAATCAAATACAAAATGGGGGTTTTCACAGTTGCTTTGCTAGACACTGTGCTTTTGGGAGATTCTGAAGAGAAATTGCAGGGTTGGGGGATAATTTGGTAGGGGGGTAAATAAGAAAAATGAAAGTGAATATAGGAAAGAGTAAGGTGATGGGATAACAAAAAAAATTAGGTGACGAAAAATTGGATATCAGATTGGGGGAGAGATGGGGGAAGGGGGTTTCAGATATTTGGGAGGGGCATGTCCAGATGGGCTATGGGGATGGGGGAATCTAGAATGATGAGGGGTTTAGTGGAGCCCGGGTCTGTGGAGACAAAGAACCTTGTCCATGGAAGTAAAAGGGTGTAGAGAGAAGTCATACTAACATTTATATGGGTGTAAACATGGGGGATGAATGTTGCAATGAGAAAGGGTGGGGCAGTGGAGATGTCATGTCTGAGGTCAATGGGGTGTGAATATAATGCAGAGAATTCGGGTTTTGGAAATTAGGAGGAGGGGGGATTATCAAAACTATTATCCAAAAGCTGAGGGGGGGTTGTTGGGGGGTTCGGGCATGAGAGAATGGAACGAGAAGAATGCGGGGTGTATAAATCTGTAGTGGAGGGAAGGCGGGGTAGGGGTCGGCCTAGGAAAAGGGTTTGGGGGGAGGGGGTGGGGTTTTGGGGGGCTTGGGCTTCCAGCAACATTGTGACGTTTGATAAGTGAATGGAGACAAATGGTTTTTAATCTTGACGTGCTGTTGGAGTGGAGCAAAAGTAACATTTTTGAAGGGGTTAGGGGAAATGGCAGGCGGACGAGTCCCAGATGGGGAATACATTGTCGACTCTGAAGGAGGGTGTTAATGTTTCAGTTTTTTAACTGTAAAATCCCCCCTGGCAAGACAGTGATGGAGTGAATGATGA
This sequence comes from Cherax destructor, assembly GCA_009830355.1. Lineage (NCBI taxonomy): Eukaryota > Metazoa > Arthropoda > Malacostraca > Decapoda > Parastacidae > Cherax > Cherax destructor. Next base: position 3,282 of record WNWK01023318.1, read on the forward strand.
TGAAAGTTTTTCTTTTCGGCCACCCTGCCTTGGTGGGAATCGGCCGATGTGTTAATAAAAAATTATTATTATTATTTATTATTATTATTATTTCTAAAAAGTACCTGTACAAGGTATACAGTCCTATGAATCAATGACATACGACTATATAGAAAGCTTTGTTATGTAGAGCATTGAGGTAAATTAGGTAAATTTTGTCCTCGGGATGCCCCAAACAATCTACAAACCCCGTTAAACACCTCTCTCACACACACACTTCTCACACACATTACCCACCCTCCACCCCCCCCCCTCTCACACACCCCTTCCCCTTTTCCCCCCACACATTACACCCCCCACAAAAACACCTCTCACACACACTCCCTCTCACACCCCCCCCCACACACACCCCTTACCCCCCTCTCACCACCTACCTTCACCACACACACCCCCCCCACACCCACCCCCCTACACCCTCACCCCCCCACCCCTTCCACCCCACCCCTACCCCCTTCTCACACACACACCCCTTCCCCCCACCCCCCTCCCCCCCCCCTTCCCCCCTTTCCCACCACCTCTCCCCCCCACCTCTCCCCACTACACTTCCCACACACCCCTTCTCACCCCCTACACCTCTCACACACCCCTACATTCCCCCACCCCTACACCTCCCCCCCTACCCTCTCACACACCCCCTCTCACACACACCCCCCCACACACACTGCATCTCTTTTTTTTAAACTTTATTTTCTTTATTTTTTCCATTTCCTATTTTCACGCTCTATCTTATTTATTCAGCTGAAAAAGTAAAAAAATAAAGAAAAGGGGGAAAATAAAAAAAAGAGGGGGAGGGGAAAAGGAAAATGTGGGTAGAGAGGAGGATAATTTTAAAGGGGAAAAGAATGGAGCGGGGAAAAGGGGGAGTGGGGGGGTAAAGGAAAGGGGAAAAAAAAGAAAAAAAGGAAGGGAAAGGGGGAGAGAGAGAAGGAAGGAGTTGAGGTAAAAGGGGAAAAAGGGACGACTTACCTAATATGTAAAAAAACAACCTGGTTCTTACTTGTTCTGTGTACTCACCTATTTTGGGGGTTTCAGGGGCGTTTTATAGCTCCTGGGGGGGTGTGTGTGTACCCCATAATTGTGGTTGCGGGATGATTATGACGTGTGTGTGGGGGGGGGGAGAGAGAGAGAGAGAGAGAGGAAAAAAAGGGGCCAATGGAAGAGTAGCAATAGTTGTGTTCAGGATTTTCAGGTTCTGTATTTTTGGGGGGGTCAGTGTAACATGTGCAGTAGTGGGACACGGGTAGTATGTGGGGGGAACTATTACTCTACACCACTGACACTATATTTTATTTTTGCATGAATTAATAAAATTTTTTGTATTTATAAACAAACTGGATTTTTGTTAAAAAGGTTAAATTTTCATGCAGGTTATAATAATGCTTTTGGGATTTGCTAAATAAAGGATGTTAATTTGTATAGATAGTGATATACCTATATGATAAGCAGCCAATGGGGTTGAAAAAAAGAAAAAAATACCGAAAGTTGAAGATTAAGACAGTAAAACTTTGGGGGAAACTTTATTGTTGAAACGTTTTCCCCCAGTACCCCTTTTCAGTCAAATATAGTCGGGAGGTGGGGGAAAATAAAAAAAAATGAAAAACCATCCCCGGGAAAAAAAATATCAGGGGGTCCCTCCCCCACTTTATGGCTGAGGGGCTGACCACCTCAAACCTTTTTTCCAAAGGGTTTATGGATGATTTTTCTTCTTTTTTTTTACTGTCTTAAAGCCTCTTCCTTTTTTTAAAAATGATTTCCCCGGGGCAGATTTGAGACCTTTCCCCCTAAAATTTTTAGGGAAAATTGATGAACCCCTGTTGTTTCAGGGAAAAACGTCAAAAAAAGTGATTTAGGTGCTTTACAAATTCAAATAGTGAATTCCACTGTACATTCTCCCAGACGTGTTTTTTTTCCCTTTTAAAAAGGCTTTAGAGACCAAAGGGATTCCTGGAAATTTGGGTTTAAGAGAGCCATTTTGGGGACGGGTCCTGGTTTAAAAAGGGGGTTTTATTATTTCTATGACTGGACATTAATTGTTGACTTGACATCTGTTTTAAATGTCGAAGTTACTTAGTTATTTTTTTTTTTAATACAATAGATTGTAGTTAACGGGGGGGCACAGTTTTATTCATCACTTTCCGGTGATGATAACATTACGGGGTGGGGATGGGGGGCACAATAAACTAGCTGCTTCGGTGACCCAAAAACAAAAAAAAAAAAATTACCCAGGTTGGGTTATCTGTGTCTGATGAAGGCTTTTAACCACATTTGGGGGTTGGGGTTTGATGGTCTACCTGGGGGTTGGGGATCACCTGTCATCCCGGCTTTTACTGCTGGCCCCCACGGTGGTTTGTGATGTTTGAGATACTGATTTTTGTTGTTGTAGTGATGGTGGTGTTAGGGGATTGGTAGGGGGGAGGGGGTGGTGTGGGGGGGCTGGTGTAAAAGGGGGGGGGAGGGGCTGGTGTGGGGGGGGGCTGGTGTGAGGGGGGCTGGTGTGAGGATGGGCTGATGGAGGATGGGCTGGTATGAGGGGGGGCTGATGTGAGTGTTGATCTAGCAGTGACAGGTCTCAGGTTGAGATGTGTCTGGTATACCGCCAGACTGGCACTCGAAGTGAGGGCAGCACTGAGGGATAGTGGCAGAGGGAAACCAACAAAGGGTAAAGGGAAGAACTAGAATGTAAAGGTAAGGTTAAAGTGCGACTCCTTCAGCTACCCCCACTGGGTGGGGTTTCCTCCCGTTGGGAGGGTAACCTGCCGCAGGGGGAATGGCTACCCACCCCGAGATATATTTATCCCTTCACGTGGCTCAAACTACCACTGGTTATGACATCTTGGAGCCTGCCTGATGCTCTTGTATTGTTGTGGGTGTAATGTGTGCTGCTAGTGGTATGTATTGTGATGTGTAGTGGTGGTCTTGTGTGATGTATAGGGCTGTGGTGTGTTTTGTGATGTTTACATAAAAACATAAGAAAGAAGGAACACTGCAGCAGGCCTACTGGCCCATGCAGAGGCAGGTCTAACTCACAACGCTCATGTATTTATCTAACTTATTTTTAAAACTACACAAGGTTTTAGCTTCAGTGACACTGCGTGGGAGTTTGTTCCACTCATCCACAACTCTATTACTAAACCAGTGCTTTCCTATATCTTTTCTGAATTTAAATTTTACCAGCTTGAAACCATTCCCGCGAGTCCTTTCTTGGTTAGATAGTTTTACCACATTGTTTTCATTCCCTTTATTTATTCCCATTTTACATTATACACCTCAATCATATCCCCCCTAATTCTACGTCTTTCTAGAGTGCAGATTCACATGCCACTGTTGCATGCTTATCGTCTTGAAACGTTGTGACGGAAAATTACCTGGGCTTGGGCGATCGCCTGCGTATAACGGCATCTAATGGTTCCTCCCATCTACTGGTGGTCTTGTATGTTATGTAGGGTTGTGGTGGGTTTTGTGATGTTTACTGGTGGTCTTGTATGTTATGTAGGGTTGTGGTGGGTTTTGTGATGTTTACTGGTGGTCTTGTATGTTATGTAGGGTTGTGGTGGGTTTTGTGATGTTTACTGGTGGTCTTGTGTTATGTAGGGTTGTGGTGGGTTTTGTGATGTTTACTGGTGGTCTTGTATGTTATGTAGGGTTGTGGTGGGTTTTGTGATGTTTACTGGTGGTCTTGTGTTATGTAGGGTTGTGGTGGGTTTCGTGATGTTTACTGGTGGTCTTGTGTTATGTAGGGTTGTGGTGGGTTTCGTGATGTTTACTGGTGGTCTTGTATGTTATGTAGGGTTGTGGTGGGTTTGTGATGTTTACTGGTGGTCTTGTGTTATGTAGGGTTGTGGTGGGTTTCGTGATGTTTACTGGTGGTCTTGTATGTTATGTAGGGTTGTGGTGGGTTTTGTGATGTTTACTGGTGGTCTTGTATGTTATGTAGGGTTGTGGTGGGTTTTGTGATGTTTACTGGTGGTCTTGTATGTTATGTAGGGTTGTGGTGGGTTTTGTGATGTTTACTGGTGGTCTTGTATGTTATGTAGGGTTGTGGTGGGTTTTGTGATGTTTACTGGTGGTCTTGTGTTATGTAGGGTTGTGGTGGGTTTCGTGATGTTTACTGGTGGTCTTGTATGTTATGTAGGGTTGTGGTGGGTTTTGTGATGTTTACTGGTGGTCTTGTGTTATGTAGGGTTGTGGTGGGTTTCGTGATGTTTACTGGTGGTCTTGTATGTTATGTAGGGTTGTGGTGGGTTTGTGATGTTTACTGGTGGTCTTGTGTTATGTAGGGTTGTGGTGGGTTTCGTGATGTTTACTGGTGGTCTTGTATGTTATGTTGGGTTGTGGTGGGTTTTGTGATGTTACTGGTGGTCTTGTATGTTATGTTGGGTTGTGGTGGGTTTGTGATGTTACTGGTGGTCTTGTATGTTATGTAGGGTTGTGGTGGGTTTGTGACTTAAGGCAGGAGCGCTCCACCAGTTTTTTCCTTCAGTATTCAGTCATATCCTTGTCATTATCAATGCAGTATTTGTAAACAGCGAAATGCAGGAGATACTTCCCTCTGGTAGATCATTTACACGTATCAGGACTGATTGATCCTTGTATTACCCTGCTTGTTACGTCTGCCCAGTCATAAGAACATAAGAAAGAAGGAACACTGCAGCAGGCCTACTGGCCCATGCGAGGCAAGTCCAAGTCTCCCACCGGCTTAAGCCAATGCCCCGACCCAGCCAGGTCAGGTTACATTCACTTAAGGAAGGAGCACGGCATCTGACCTAGTAGCACAAACTAGTCAGAACCAACTCACACCCACCCGCACCCACTTATATATTTATCTAGCCTATTTTTAAAACTACACAACGTTTTAGCCTCTATAACTGTACTCGGGAGTTTGTTCCACTCATCGACAACTCTATTACCAAACCAATGCTTTCCTATATCCTTCCTGAATCTGAATTGATCCAACTTAAAGCCATTGCTGCGAGTCCTGTCAATACTAGATATTTTAGCACGCTATTTACATCACCTTTATTTATTCCTGTTTTCCATTTATACACCTCAATCATATCCCCTAATTCTACGCCTTTCTAGAGAGTGCAGATTCAGGGCCCTCAGTTTATCCTCATAGGAAGATTTCTGATACATGGAATCAACTTAGTCATCCTCCTTTGTACGTTTTCCAGAGCATTTATATCCATTCTGTAATACAGTGACCAAAACTGTGCAGCATAATCTAGATGAGGCCTAACCAAGGATATATAGAGTTGAAGAACAACCTGAGGACTCTTATTATTTATGCTTCTTGATATGAAGCCAAGGATTCTGTTAGCTTTATTGCGAACACTTATGCACTGCTGTCTTGGTTTTAGATTACTGCTAACCAGAACTCCTAAATCCTTTTCGCAATCAGTAGTATTAAGATCTACATTATTTAGTTTATATGTGGCATGGTTATTGTCCTGTCCAATATTTAGAACTTTGCATTTATCTATATTAAACTGCATCTGCCACTTCTCCGACCACTGCCTCAGTCTATTCAAATCTTCCTGGAGTGCTCTAATGTCCTCATTTGAATGAATTGGACGGCCTATTTTGGTGTCATCGGCAAACTTGCTTATGTCGCTATTTATTCCCTCATCTATGTCGTTTATGTAGATTGTGAACAACAAGGGGCCCAATACTGACCCCTGTGGAACACCGCTTGTGACACTTCCCCACTCTGATTTCTCCCCATTTATGCAAACTCTCTGCTGCCTATTTGTCAACCACGCCTCTATCCAGGAAAAAATTTCTCCTATTCCGTGTGCCTTAATTTTCCTCAATAGTCTCTGATGTGGAACTCTATCAAAAGCCTTACTGAAGTCCATATACACAATATCATATTCATTACCATGATCTACCTCCTCAAATACCTTAGTGAAAAAAGTTGTTAAATTTGTAAGGCAGGAACGCCCTTTTGTAAAACCGTGCTGAGATTCATTGATTAATTTATGCTTTTCAAGATGGCTACGAATTGCCTCGGCTATTATTGATTCCATAAATTTTCCCACTATGGAGGTTAGGCTTATTGGTCTATAGTTCGAAGCTAAGGACCTGTCTCCTGCTTTGAAAATAGGTATTACATTTGCAATTTTCCACTTACCTGGCACCATGCCAGTTTGCAGTGATATGTTGAAAAGATTAGCCATAGGTTTGCTAAGCTCCTCTTTACATTCCTTTAGAACCCTTGTATACAGTTCATCAGGGCCTGGGGATTTGTTAGGTTTTAATTTATCTATTTGTCTAAGGACCATGTCACTTGTGACCCTAATCGTGTATAGTTTACTATCGTCCTCTTCTACATAATTTATTATTTTTGGAATATCGCTAGTATCTTCCTGTGTAAAAACTGAGAGGAAGTAAGTGTTAAAAATTCTACACATTTCCTTATCACTGACTGTGAGCTGACCTGAGTAACTTTTGAGTGGGCCTATCTTGTCCCTAATCTTACTTCTGTATACCTGAAAAAATCCTTTTGGGTTAGTTTTCGATTCTCTTGCAACTTTAACCTCATAGTCTCTTTTTGCTTTTCTTATTCCCTTTTTTATTTCTCTTTAACTGAATATATTGATTACTTAATTGCCCCTCTCCTCTTTTGATTCGCCTATATATGTCTCTGTTTTGACCAATGAGATGTTTTAATCTATTGTTCATCCACTTAGGATAATTTTTGTTTGATCTGATTTCCCTATTAGGAACATAAGTTGTCTGAGCAGCTATAACTATTCTCAGGAAAACGTCATATTGACAATCACCACCTACCTGACCCACTGTCAGGTGATTCCAGTTCAGCCCACCCAAGTAATTTTTCAGTCCTATGAAATCAGCCAGGCGGAAGTCAGGGACAGAGACTTTTTTGCCATTATTAGGGTAATTCCATGATATAAACTGAGTGATTTGTGATCACTTTCCCCAAGCTCATCATTAACCTCAAGATTATTAATTAGCGATTCCCTGCTGGCAAGAACCAAGTCTAGCAGGTTATTCCCTCTAGTTGGTTCTGTCACCAACTGTTTCAAAAAACAATCCTGAATGGTATCAAGAAAGTCACTTGACTCTAAATTTCCTGTCAAATTGCTCCAGTCAATTTGTCTAAAGTTGAAATCTCCCATTAGCACAACATTTTCATATGTAGATGCCTTACGAATTTCTTGTGCTTCACTCTCCTTACTAACATAATTCACTCTCCACCACAACTGTCGTACTCTTGTCGGCACCCTGGGTTGTACCTCCAGTATATTGTTCAGTCTGTCATCTGAGGCTTCAAGAGTATTCAGTTTTCATTCTCAATCTTGCCTGAGTTCTGTCACTCTCTGGTTGGGCAGTAACCACCACCAATCACACCATCCTCATTCACTGTAACCCCCTTGTGATATATCCCAGTATCCTGCAACATAGCCCAGGTAACTTTGTATGACGTACAATGACGTACTGTTATGCAAGGGTTAGTGGGGAGACAGTCGTAGAGTGCAGCACTCCGGGAGGAAGTCTTACACAGAGGGAGACCCCAGTATCAAGGAGGAACACTTCGTCACAACTACAATAATACAAGCAGTTACAACCATACGTACACTATCTTGAAAGTTACAGATGGTGTCAAGAGAAGTGGTGACGGTAGCAGCTACTCTGCTTGCATCTGCAGCTTCACTCTTCTGCTCACACACACTGCTAGTTCACAACTCTGTGGTTGTGTTTACCCACACACACTGCTAGTTCACAACTCTGTGGTTGTGTTTACCCACACACACTGCTAGTTCACAACTCTGTGGTTGTGTTTACCCACACACTGCTAGTTCACAACTCTGTGGTTGTGTTTACCCACACACACTGCTAGTTCACAACTCTGTGGTTGTGTTTACCCACACACACTGCTAGTTCACAACTCTGTGGTTGTGTTTACCCACACACACTGCTAGTTCACAACTCTGTGGTTGTGTTTACCCACACACACTGCTAGTTCACAACTCTGTGGTTGTGTTTCCCCACACACACTGCTAGTTCACAACTCTGTGGTTGTGTTTCCCACACACACTGCTAGTTCACAACTCTGTGGTTGTGTTTACCCACACACACTGCTAGTTCACAACTCTGTGGTTGTGTTTACCCACACACTGCTAGTCCACAACTCTGTGGTTGTGTTTACCACACACACTGCTAGTTCACAACTCTGTGGTTGTGTTTACCACACACACTAGTTCACAACTCTGTGGTTGTGTTTACCCACACACACTGCTAGTCCACAACTCTGTGGTTGTGTTTACCCACACACACTGCTAGTTCACAACTCTGTGGTTGTGTTTACCCACACACACTGCTAGTTCACAACTCTGTGGTTGTGTTTACCCACACACACTGCTAGTTCACAACTCTGTGGGTAAGTCAGTACACCCGTGGGTTTATATAGATGCATTACTGGTGGATCAGTCCCCATCACTCTGGACGCTCCCACTTTTTTGCTTTCGTTCATAACTCGAGAACGCCTCATCCGATCGGCTTCATATTTTCAGTGCTTGTGTACAGTAAAGGGGACCAACTTCATGGAACAGCAGGCATGTGTAAGTAATCTATTTCCAAAGTTATGGAACCCATTTCCAGCATTCTAGAATGGCTTCAGTTACAAAACCCTCAGGGCGGAGCTTCAAACCTTCACAAAAGTTGCCTGTTAACTCGACAACGGCGAAGAGTGAAATTAAAATGTGTACACGTGTGTGTATAATGTCAGGAAACAGGACAAGTGTTTACAGACGCGGGTCTTAGTCATATGATGACCCGCAGCTGGAGATTTTGGTCATCTGACCGAGGCCTTCCGCTGGCTTACCGGTCCACCCCTTTAAAAGTTATGGTTATGATTTTAATCTATTCTGTATAAGTGTGTAGATGCTGACTTGATCATTTTATATGTAATATAGAGCGACATAATATGTATTCCGTTAAATCACGTTAAATACATGATGGCTTCAATGTTTAAGGGGTGACGCATCTGAGGGACAGGTAGTGTCCATTAAGTTTGTTTGTGTGCTGGCAAATTTATCAGTATAGTAAAATTTTTTAAAAAACTTGGAATTGTTGGTATCCGTGTCTGACTGAAGAATGCTGCTTCAGATCGGCTTCAAATTTTCACCACTGGTGTGGTTTCCTGACCGCATGGTCCATGCTGTTATTGGCTGCCAGTTTTATTTAATAGTGATATATTTATTCGTTAACTAAAGACGTCCTTTTTTCCCCAGCAACATTCCACGTATCCCCCACAATCGTTGCATTATGAGAAGGAGTACAAATAGCAAACCAGCCATGACGTTATGGCTGCCGCCCACAAAAATGTCCGTGCCTCCCGAACTAAGTCCAGTACGTACACCCATTGAGCAACTTCAACATGCAGATCACCACTCCAAGAACTACCTCATCTGTGCTAACCAAAGCTATGCAGCTGGGTTTAGCCCTGGCTCTTTCCCTTCACCTAATCACAAACTCCTCTCACCTACTATTCTTCGTCTATCAAAATCTCCTTTTCACCCTTCATGGGTCTTACCTGAGAGTATTAGTTCAGTTCAGTAAATAATGCTTCTTGTGATCGGGTGCAGACTATTGACGGTGCCTCCTGTAAGAAAGACGATCCCACATAACTTTAGTCTGAGTAGCTGTAAATTTGAAATTTTACCGAAATTGTTATAAAACTTTAAATTTTTGTTGGAATCTTGAGTAATTACTGGATAATGCCTTTTCCAATGGGCTTCAAACTTTAGTTGTTGTTAGTCATTACTAAAACAAAAGCTCGTCGCTCTCATTGAGTTGTGTAAATTTCAAATTCCCAGTTTTATTAAATAAATTGTTTCGCAGGTAATAACTAGAGAATGTGTCTTCAAACAACAAACGCTGCTCTGTCATAATTAAAAGTATGTTTGTATTGATTTTGGGTTGTGTGGTTGCCATGTTGACATTTTGACAGTGTAGTTTCCTTCAGAAACATTTGTTTGTAGGATTGTAGAGAATTTGAAATAGAATATAAAATTAGAAGAGAAAACTAAAAAAATGCTATTTTTAGTTTTTTTTTAATTTAGTGATTATTTTGCATATTGGCCTCTTGAGTTAACAAGAAAAGCCTCTTCAGTTTAGCTTCAAAACTGGTGTTTCCTAATGGTAGGTTTGAATTAAATCTGGGCTATGTGAATGTCATAATTTGTATTTTTGTTGAGGGAATTTGAACATTAAATTCCACATGATGACTTGTGAATGGCTCTGCTGATTCGCTTCAAGTCTTCACTACTGATATTTCAGAGCATTACATCTCATGCCGCACTCTGCACTATTCCAGTCGCGTGCATTAACGTCCAGGACCGGGGTCGACATCGTGCAGCGACAGAAATATATCTAATATTTCGTGTCTAGTTTAATGTGTGCCAACTTTCACAGCGCTGGCTGGCTAATTTACATACAAAATAGTAAAGCTTGACAACAGGAACGCTTACCGACTACTTAACTAACAAAAAGCTTAAATTTAGGCGCTTTTCTCACACATTAAATATACACTTAATTAACTGTTATTGTTATTTAGTTTTTCTCCTACCCTAAACGACGAGGATCTTTAAATATTAAACTTGTGTTTTTTTTCCGATTTATTTCTATGTAATATTTAAAGGAGTATTAAGAAAGGCTTGAGCACAGCATCGGCTCCAGGTTCATGACCACTTCAAGAATGACCACATGGAGATAAATGGTATAAAAAAAGACACGATGGAAAAAAAAATTTAAGGAACGACCCTTTTTTGACTAGTTTCACTAAAAAGGGGTTTTATCAAGTCAAAAAAATTTTCCCCTGGTGAGAGTACATGGGGGAGAGTCAGGGGAGAATGTTGGGTAGGTTGATTGGGAGAGGGGGGTGCAGGTGCCTGCAGATACAACCACCCAAAATTCCACCTGATTTAAACACACTATTAATACTCATGCCCTACGAAATCGTAATGACACGATTGACCGCGGGGGGGGAAAACCCCCCCGTGATATAGTTTATAAATCCGAAATTTTTACCCAGGTAGATGGGGTTTGTGACTTAAAAGATACTGCGTGGGCAAAACGTTGTCAATAAAGGATCGCATTATACGTTTTTTTTTTCCATCCAAGAATGAACAACGAACGAGTCTAAGTTTTCCCCAAGTTGAGGCAAATATTGCCCCAAGAAGTGACCCCCTCTTCCAACAGTGACCTGACTAGTGACCCTTTCCAAAATACCTGACTAGTGTTTTTATTTCCAAAGTGACCTGACTAGACGAGCATTTTGTCGTCAAGAGGGCCATCCCTTAAACGCAAATTACTTAAATGAAATTAAATTGTTCCTCAGACATTAAAAATTTAAAGTTTGCAACTGACTCAATAAATTTCGATTCTGCAGTTTATCTCTTCGTTTAATCATTTTTTAAATCCAGTTTTCATTTTTTTATAATGTGTATTGTGGGGGCGTCTGGCCCGATGAGACTGTGGGGGCGCTCATGGGGGAAGCTTTGTTCTGTTTTGCTCTAACTATTTTTTTATGTTAAAAATTAAAAAATTTTTTGACAATATTGTTCTTGGATTTATTTCAACTTCTACCCTTTCCTGGTGTTGGGGGGGTTTATGTTTTTGTTAGTGTTTTGTTAGTGTGCGTTGTTATGTATGTTATGATTCCCATTAAAAAGGTGTTTTGTTGTAGGGTTTTTCCCAAAAAAAGTTAGTTGGTGTTCCGAGGAGGTTACTGTATGGTGTTTTTGGGGCTTATTTATCATTTCCACTGCCACACCGGGTTTTTTCTTCTTTAGCATTTTTAAAAGACCCCGGGTTTTGTTTTTAAATATGGAACACTAAACCCGCATTAGATATTTGGTTTTCGGAGCAAATAGGGAAGTGAAACAAAAAAAGAAATCTCTGGAATATTATGTTTTTGTTTTTCCCCTCATCCACAAGACTTAGATGACCCGGAGATAAAAATCCCAAATTTTTTCAATGGGGGATATGATATAAAAAAAAAATTTTTGGCCCCCTGGATTATCATTTAAAAACCCTTTTTTTTTAAAACCCTGGTAAATTAAAAGGGTGAATTTTTTAAAAATCGATTGTTAAAGGTAAAAATTGGGAAAGTTTATTGGGGAAACCCGGCCCCCAGGGCTTCCCAACAGAAAGAGCGGTGGAAGATGAAAAGGATTTAGGTAACGTCCTCAGCCTGACCCGTTTTTCCAGTCCATCAAACTTGTTGGATAACATCAACCCCAAGTTGAGGGACTGACTACCCCCCCCAGTTCTACCATTTTTCTGTATGGGGTAAGGCCCTGGGGGGAAACTTTCCCCCCCCAAACTTTCCCAAATTTGCACAAGTGTCTTATTCTTTTAAAAAGGATCAAGAAAGGTTTTTTTCTTTTTTTCCCCATTTTCAAGTAGCGTAGTGGATGGTCCAGTGATCTGATTGATCAAATCTGGAATGAGAAGCTTCCCGGTCTCACTGGGGGACGTCTCTACTATCCCAACTTTGGCAAAGGGGTTATATATCCGGAAAAACAATCTCATTTTTTTTTTTCGAAAGGAAATTGACCAGCATTTGACTGATTTTTACGGCATTACGTGGCTCGCCTTAAAAACTTTTCCCTTAACAAAAAATTTTTTCAAAAGTCATTCACATTTCTTTTAAAAAAAAGTGTCTTTTTTTCAAATAAACAAGTCAATTTTAAAATTTTTTTCACCAGTACCTACAAATTCGTTACACCCGACCCAGTTCCTCAAGGGACCTTTCAAGTTCTTTTCAAACCTACAAGTTCTTTTTACACCAGTACCCCCAAATTCTTTTCACCAGTCCCAAATTCTGTTACACCAGTACTAGTTTTTTCTAAACCCGACCTACAAGTTCCCTTTTTACACCAGTACCTACAAGTTCTTCCCCAGTTCCCCCCCAAATTCTTTTAAAACCGTCCTAAAAATTTTTACTACACCCGTACCTACAAAAATTCCTCCCAGTACCTGCAAGTTCTTGCTACACCCGTCCCCAAATTCTTGCTGCACCAGAACCTACAAGTTCTTACTGCACCAGTACCTACAAATTCTTGTTACACCAGTACCTACAAGTTCTTGCCACACCAGTACCTACAAGTTCTGCTACACCAGTACCTGCAAGTTCTTCACACCAGTCCCTAAAAGTTTTTCTACACCAGTACCTACAAGTCTAGCTACACCAGTACCTACAAGTTCTTACTACACCAGTCCCTCATTTTTTACACCAGTCCCTTAAAGTTCTTGCTACACCAGTACCCAGTTCTTGCTACCCCAGTACCAAAGTTCTTGCTTACACCAGTCCCTACAAGTTTTTTGTTAAATACCAAAATTTTCCTTGGCACCAGAAACCCCAAGTTCTTCCAACCAGTACCTACAAGTTCTTGCTGCACCAGTACCACAAGTTCTTTTTACCCAGTACCTACAAGTTCTGCTCACCAGTACCAAGTTCTTGCTACACCAGTACCCCAAAAGCCCTTGCTACACCAGCACCTAGCCCTTTGCTGCACCAGTACCTACAAGTTTTTGAAACACCAGTACCTAAATTTCCCCAAATTCCAGTACCTGTTTTTGCCCCCAAACCAGTACCTACAAGTTCTTCAAAACAGTACCTAAAGTTTTGCTGCACTATACCTAAAAAGTTCTTGCTGCACCAGTCCAAAGTTCTTGCTGAAACAGTACCCAAAGTTTTTAAAGCACCAGTACCCAAAAGTTCTTGCTGCACCAGTCCCCAAAAGCCTTGCTGCACCATACCCCCCAAGTTTTTGCTGAAACATACCACAAGTTCTGCTGCACCAGTCCCCTACAAGTTCTTGCTGCACCAGTACCCACAAGTTCTGCTGCACCAGACCACAAGTTCTTGCTACACCAGTACCTACCAAGGTCTTGTTTACACCAGTACCCACAAGTTCTTACCCCGTCCCAAAAGTTTTTCAACCAGAAAACCCGCAAGTTCTTACACCAGTACCTACAAGCTAGCTACCCCCAGTACCCAAAGATCTTGCTACCCAGTAAAAAATTTTTTTCCTCCCACCCCCTGTTCTAGTTTTACAAAAAACCCCCAAAAAGGTTTTTTTTGTTTCACCAGTACCTACAAGTTCTTGTACCCCAGTACCTACAAGTTCTTGCCACCATTTTACAAGTTCTTGCTACACCAGTACCCACAAGGTCCCCCGTCCCTAAGTTCTTCTAAACCAGCCCCAAAATTTTTTGGGCATTTACCTGCAAGTTCTTCACACCAGTACCTACAAGTTTTTACCCACACCAGTACCTACAAGTTCTATACACCAGTACTAAGTTCTGGCACCCAGTACCTAAGTTTTTCTCCCAGTACCTAAAAGTTCTTCCCAAAAGTACCGTTTTTAACACCAGTCCAAAAGTTTTTTTACCCAGTACCTACAAGTTCTTTTTAAAAAGTCCCCGGTCTTAAAAACCCAGTCCTGCAAGTTCTTCCCACACCACCCCCAAAAAAGTTCTTGCACCCAGTACCTGCAAGTTCGCTCACCAGTACCTCAAGTTCTGTTAAAATTACCTAAAATTTTTTCTACACCACCCCCAAAAGTTCCTACACCGTACGGAAAAAGACATGTTTAGTTAGTGTGCTTGTTCATTAACCTGGGGCCGGGGGCCCCTTTTCCTGCACCAACTCGTCAAACTGATCTCACCTCATCCACCCCCCCCTCCTCTTCCCCCCATCCCTTTTTCCCCCCTCCCCCCCACCCCCTTCCCCCCAGGATTTTCAAAATTTTCATTCCTTTTTGGGTTTCCCCTTATTAGGTTTTTCCAAAACCCCCCCCTTTTTCCCCCCCCCGGTTTCCTTTCCCCTCACCGGATCCCATCCACCTTTCCCCCCTCCCCCTGTTTTCTTCCTTCCCCTCATCTTTGCCCTCTCCCCCTCCCCCCCCCCCCCACCCCACTTACTGTTCCCCCCTTTTTTTCCTGGACTTCCCCAAACCCTTTTCCCTTTTTCCCGGAAAATTTTTTTTGTTTTAAACCATTTTTCTCCCCCCCTTTCCCCCTCCCCCCCGCTGGGGCCCCAGCTTATCCTTACTTCCCCACCCCCTCCCCCCCAAACCCCCTGGGGGGAGGAAGGGTTTCAAAAGAACATAAGAAAAAATGAAACTACAGCAGGCCTGCTGACCCCTGCAAGGCAGGTCCATCATTTCCCGGGAGATCTGACTCCTGGGTTGCCCTTTCCCCCTAGTCGGTCCCCACCCTTTAAAGGGAAGGGGACGGCGTCTGACCGAAAGCTAAATCAGGTCCCCAAAAAACCCCCACCCACACCCCAATTTATGTATTTATCTAGCCCATTTTTAAAAAAAAAAACGTCTTAGCTTCTTTGGGGGGGGACTTTGGGGGGTTTTTTCCCCCCATCCCCAACTCTATTCCAAAACCAAATGCTTTCCAAAAATTCCTGAATCAAACTTTTTCCCCAACCCTTTTAACCATTGGGAGTCCTGTCTTGGCTGGATATTTTCAGCACGTTATTTACATCCCTTTATTTATTCCTGTTTTCCATTTATATACCTCAATCATATCCCCCAAAACCCACGCCTTTCTAGAGATGCAGATTCAGGGCCCCCCATTTTATCCTCATAGGGAAGATTTCGATACATGGGATCAACTTTTTTAAAACCCCCCTGCGTTTTCCAGGATTTATATCCATTCTGTAATACGGGCCAGAACGGGCAGCATAATCTAGATGAGGCCTTAACCAAGGATAGAGTTGAACAAAACCCGAGGACGTCTATTATTTATACTACAGTTACAAAAAATGATCATTCATAGTAACATTTTAACTTACCTTCCCGGGGTAACCCAGGAAAGTCGGACAAAGTGACTTATTTCTCTCCCCGGGGAAAAATTGACTCATAATCACTAAGTACTTGTGTTTTTTGCTTTACTGTTGGGGCCGGGTTTGGGGAAAAAGTGTTAGAAAACCCCAGTCCTTTGGTTTTCATGTCTTGGGGAAGAAAACACTGCAGTCGTTAAAAAACTGCGTACCTGCGGGAAAAAATTTTTCCCCTGTTGGGAAAAAAATATCCTGACCTAATG
The DNA here is from genome assembly GCA_009830355.1 of Cherax destructor. Classification (NCBI taxonomy): domain Eukaryota; kingdom Metazoa; phylum Arthropoda; class Malacostraca; order Decapoda; family Parastacidae; genus Cherax; species Cherax destructor. Next base: position 19,410 of record WNWK01023318.1, read on the forward strand.
TTTAAAAAAAATGACTGTTTTGGAGGCGTGTAACAGGGCCCCTTTTACGTACCCCAGTTCCTCTGCTGGTACTTGGGAAAAGTTGTCCTGGGTAGTGAACTTGGGGTGTTGAGGCAAAAACTACTACATCGGCCACTGTGTCACTTGACGTGGCCCTGGGTAGTATATGTAATTGGGAAACAACTGGCCCAGTGGGTCTTAACATATGAATCAAGTCGAACAGGGATCGCCAGCATGTTGGTGGTTGATTAGCAATGAGATTTTTTTAGCAACTAATTTTTCATTACCGAACCCCCGAGCGGGGCGGTGAGTTAAAAAAACTTGGGGAAAAAAGGAAGTTATGTCAATTTTTGAAAAAGAAAGCTTGGGGGCCCCAGATGGCTCCAACTTCAACCCCGTCCCATGTATGTTTTAATCGTTCAGTGTTATACATATTCATTTAACGTTTTGAAAAAAAAAAAATTAAAAAGCTTTAAAATTGGGCATGAGATAAATAAACACATTATTTTATTATGTCGGGGTTTCTGGTGGTGTCTGTGGTCGAGGGCTGCCCTCTTTCCCCGTCCTCCCCTTGGGAAGGGGGGTGGCCCGTGGTCAGGGGAGGCTGCGTCCCTTTCCCCGTCCTCCTTGAAGGTGGTGTCTGGGGGTCAGAGAGGCTGCCCCCTTTCCCCGTCCTCCTTAAAAGGGGGGGCCCGTGGTCAGAGAGGCTGCGGCCCTTTCCCCGTCCTCCTTGAAGGTGGTGTCTGTGGTCCCGAGAGGCTGCCCCTTCCCTGTCCTCCTTGGGTGGTGTCTGTGGTCGAGAGGTGCCCTTTTTTTGTCCTCCTTGAAGGTGGTGTCTTTGGGCAGAGAGGCTGCCCCTTTTCCCCGTCCTTCTTGGGGGGGGTCTGTGGCCCAGAGGCTGCCCCCCTTTTCCCCGTCCTCCTTGAAGGTGGTGTCTGTGGTCAAAAGGCCGCCCTCTTTCCCCCCCCTCCTTGAATTTGGGGTCTGTGGGGCAGAGAGGCTGCCCTCTTTCCCCGGGCCTCCTTGAAGATGGTGTCTGGGGTCAAGAGGGCCCCTTTTCCCCGTCCTCCCCCTTTAAGGTGGTGTCTGTTCAGAGAGGCTGCCCTTTCCCTGTCCTCCTTTAAGGTGGTGTCTTTTGGTCAGAGGGGCTGCCCTCTTTTCCCCGTCCTCCTTGAAGGTGGTGTCTGTGGTCAGAGGGGGGGCCCCTTTCCCCCTTCCCTCCTTGGGGAAAGGGGGTGGGGTGTGGTCAGAGGGTGCCCTTTTTCCCCCCCCTCCTTGAAGGTGGTGGGCGGGTCAGAGAGGTCCCTCCCCTGTCCTCCTTGAAGGTGGTGTCTGTGGTCAGAGGGGGGTGCCCCCCCCCTGTCCTCCTTTTTGGTGGTGTCTGTGGTCAGAGAGGCTGCCCTCTTTTCCCCGTCCCCCCTTTAAGGTGGTGGCTGTGGTCAGAGAGGCTGCCCTCTTTCCCTGTCCCTTTAAGGTGGTGTCGGGGCGAGAGGCCTGCCTCCCTTTTTGTCCTCCTTGGGAAAGGGGGTTTTGTGGTCAGAGATTCCCCTTTTCCCCGTCCTCCTTGAAGGGGTGGCTGTGGCCGGGGCTGCCCTCTTTTCCCGTCCTTGAAGGTGGTGTCTGTGGTCAGAGGGCTGCCCTCTTTCCTGTCCTCCTTTTAAGGTGGGTTTTGGGTCAGAGGGGGTGCCCTCTTTCCTGTCCTCCTTGAAGGTGGTGTCTGTGGTCAGAGAGGCTGCCCTCTTTCCCCGTCCTCCTTGAAGGTGGTGGCCGTGGTCAGAGGGGGGCCCTCTTTCCCCCGTCCCCGAAGGTGGTGTCTGTGGGCAAAAGGCGCCCCTTCCCTGTCCTCCTACCTGGCCGGGGCCCCCATTTGGAGAAAACCCGGGGCCCCCTAAAGGGGGGAACCTACAACAACCTGTTTCCCTTTAAGGTGGTGTCTGTGGTCAGAGAGGCCGCCCTTTTCCCCGTTTCCCTTTAAGGTGGTGCCCGTGGTCAGGGGAGGCTGCCCTCTTTTTCCCCGTCCTCCTTGAAGGTGGTGGCTGTGGTCAGAGGGGCCCCCCTCTTCCCCCGTCCTTGAAGGTGGTGTCTGTGGTCAGAGATGCCCTCTTTCCCTGTCCTCCTACCTGGCCCCCGGGGGGCCATTTGGGGGAAAACCGGGCCGGACATCCCGAACCTACAAAAACCTGTCCTCCCCTTTAAGGGGTGTCTGTGGGCCCCCGAGGCTGCCCCCCTTTTTTCCCCGTCCTCCTTTTAAGGTGGTGTCTGTGGTCAGAGAGGCTGCCCTCTTTCCCTGTCCTTCTTGAAGGTGGGGGTTTTGTGGTCAGAGAGGCCGCCCTCTTTCCCTGTCCTCCTTGAAGGTGGTGTCTGTGGGCAGGGGAGGGGTGCCCCTTTTCCCGTCCTCCTTGAAGGTGGTGTTTGGGGCAGAGAGGCTGCCCCCTTTTCCCGTCCTCCTTGAAGATGGTGTCTGTGGTCAGAGAGGCTGCCCTCTTTTCCCCCCCCTCCTTGAAGGTGGTGTCTGTGGCCCAGAGGCTGCCCTCTTTTCCCGTCCTCCTTGAAGGTGGTGTCTGTGGTCAGGGGGGCTGCCCTCTTTTCCCCCCCCCCCTTTAAGGTGGTGTCTGTGGTCAGAGGGGGGCCCTCTTTTCCCGTCCTCCTTGAAGGGGGGTGTGGTCAGAGAGGCCCCCCTCTTTTTTGTCCTCCTTGAAGGTGGTGTCTGTGGTCAGGGGAGGCTGCCCTTTTTCCCCTCCTTGAAGGTGGTGTCTGGGGTCAGAGGGGCTGCCCTCTTTCCCCCCCCTCCTTGAAGGTGGTGTCTGTGGTCAGAGGGGGCCCCCTTTCCCCGTCCTCCTTGGGAAAGGGGGTGGCTGTGGTCAGAGAGGGGGGGCCCCCTTTCCCTGTCCTCCTTGGGAAAGGGGGTGTCTGTGGTCAGGGGAGGCTGCGCTCTTTCCCTGTCCTCCTTGAAGGTGGTGTTGTGGTCAGAGAGGCTGCCCCTTTCCCCGTCCTCTGAAGGTGGTGGCTGTGGGCAGAGGGGCTGCCCTTTTTCCCTGTCCTTGAAGGTGGTGTCTGTGGTCAAAAGGCTGCCCTCTTTCCTGCCCCTCCTTGAAGGTGGTGTCTGTGGTCAGAGGCTGCCCTTTTCCCCTGTCCCCCTTTTAAGGTGGTGTCTGTCCCCCAGAGAGGCTGCCCTCTTTCCCTGTCCTCCTTGAAGGTGGTGGCTGTGGTCAGAGGGGCTGCCCTCTTTCCCTGCCCTTTTAAGGTGGTGTCTGTGGTCAGAGAGGCTGCCCTTTTTCCCTGTCCTCCTACCTGGCCGGGTCACCATTTGGAGAAGCCCCGGGCCCGGGGCTTTGGGGAAAAACCCCACAACAACCTGCCCCTCCTTGAAGGTGGTGTCTGTGGTCAGAGAGGCTGCCCTCTTTCCCGGGGTCCCCCTTTGGGAAGGGGGGCCCTGTGGTCAAAAGGCTGCCCTTTTTCCCTGTCCTCCTTGAAGGTGGTGGCTGTGGTCAGAGGGGCTGCCCTTTTTCCCCCTGCCCTTTGAAGGTGGTGTCTGTGGTCAGAGAGGCTCCCCCCCTTTTCCCCCCCCTTCCTCCGGGCCCGGGGGCACCATTTGGAGAAGCCCCGGGCCGACATACGAACCTACAACAACCTGTCCTCCTTGAAGGTGGTTCTGGGGGCAGAGAGGCTGCCCTTTTTCCTGTCCCCCTTTTAAGGTGGTGTCTGTGGTCAAGGGGGCTCCCCCCTCTTTCCCTGTCCTCCTTGAAGGTGGTGTCTGTGGTCAGAGAGGCTGCCCCCTTTCCGTGTCCTCCTTGAAGGTGGTGTCTGGGGTCGGGAGAGGCTGTCCTCTTTCCCTGTCCTCCTTGAAGGTGGGGGTCTGGGGTCAGAGAGGCTGCCTCTTTCCCTGTCCTCCTTGAATGGTGTCTGTGGTCAGAGAGGCTGCCCTTTTTCCCTTGTCCTCCTTGAAGGTGGTGTCTGTGGTCAGAGAGGCTCCCCTTTTTCCCCTGTCCTCCTTGAAGGGGGTTTCCTTGGTCAGAGGGCTGCCCTCTTTCCCTGCCCTTTTGAAGGTGGTGTCTGGTCAGAGAGGCTCCCCTTTTTCCCTTCCCGGGAAGGTGGTGTCTGGTCAGAGAGGCTGCCCTTTTCCCTTTTCCTTGAACAGTATCTGGGGTTTCCCCTTTTTGCGGGAAAAATGTGGCCAGTTAGGGGGGCCCAAGGGGAGGTTTTGTAGGTGATTTTTTCCTGTTTCGAGGAAAAAATTTTACGAAAAATAAAGGATGGGGGGTGGTGACCCCAAGCAAAACCAAGAGGCCTTTTGTTTTTTTTAAAAGGCCCCAAACCCCTTTTCTGTTGTTTGGCCCCCTGAGAGCCCTCGTTTTGTTGCTGCCGATGGTCGCTCCCGCTGCTGCTGCTGTTCTGATTGCTGCTGCTGTCCTGATGGCTGCTTTACATGGATCTCGGTTCACTGCGTAAAGATTAAAGTCTTTTTTTCAGCATAATACAGTGTACAGGTGGGTACATTTAGGTGTGCGTGGAGAAAGTTTTAGTATGCAGGGGGATTCAGGTGAGATGTGGCCCCCCATTTACAATGTGCTCTTCTTTTCCCGGGCTGTATGTCCACCCTGTGGTCACAAAGCCTTTAGCAGCAGTTAACTCATTTCATGTACATCACAAGCATTTAAGCTCTGTTGGTCCTCGATGCCGAGTCAAAGGCTGCTTTAAAAGCTCACTGTACAGTGACTTTGTGGGTCATATACACAAATATGTCCTTAAGAAGGGGCGGGCCTGGTGGGCCCTACAGACAAGCAGCAAGTTATACAAGATTCAGCAGGCGTGGGGGGGCCCCCCCCCCTCCTCCAACAGTAATTGTCAATTGAGGATCAGCCACACACATCTCACCTATAGTTACCCCGTTTACAGGTGTCCCCGCCCCTTTTTTTTTTTAGGGGGGGCGACAACCGACTTGAAACAGTTAAAAAAAAAAAATGGTTTTGGCCTTTTTGCCTTGCCCTGGTTTTTATAATTGCCAGGGGGCAAATGTAGAATATAAATTTGGTGTGTGTGTGTCTAATAAGAATGATATTAGAGAGAAGTCAATAACGAAACTGGGAAAGTTATAGTAATACTGTTAGAAGCCTTAGTAAATCTATCACCCCCTATGATAACATAACGTAGATAAGAGTTTGTGGAGGGAACTTGCAGTGTCAGTAGACACTGATGGGTAGCCAGGTTAGGCTTGTTTTTCAAGTACTTGTGGTTAAATGTGGGGTCTGGGGCCCCATGCTCACTATCTTGAACACTTCGGATTTATTAGGGACTGGTTTTTGAACAGAGTTGTAGATGCGGGGAAAAATCTTCCCAGTACTGTGATAGGGGGCTAGGGCCCTTTGACTTTTTAAAAAAGATTGGACAAAATATAAGTGGGAGGGGCTGGTTTTTTTGTCGTGGGGTACGGGAGTAAATTTTTAGGTAGTTGTGGTTTTGATAAGGACCCCCTTTAGGGCCAGTAGGCCTTTTTGCAGTGTTTCCCCCATTTTATGTTCTTTTTGTTATTATTGTCCATTATTGAGGAATATAGAGATAAACAACATTATAACCTAGGGATATGAAAAATAATTTATTAATAAAAAAAAGATACCAGAAAATTAACAAAAAATTTTAAATTTTTTTTGCCCCCTTTCTAGGCCTTTATGATCCAAAGCTGTTGCGCTACCCCCCACAGGATGGATGTAGGTGCACAAAAACTAATTCAGAGATTAAACCCAAAAAAAGTACACTGCTTCAAGGGTTTCATGTATGTGTAGTCACTTGTTAATGTACTTGATAATTTAAGGGGAAAAATGAGCTTTAGGTAGGTAACATCTAATAGGTGTTTAATGGGCCTTGTGTTTGACCCTCCTTTCCCCCAAGCCTGACCTCAAGGTGCTGTTTGTCTTATGTTTTTGGGAAACAAAAAAAAAAAAGAATAATCATCTTCATTTTTACAAGTACATGATGCAACGTATACAGACCATAGCTAATATCAGTGACATACCATATAGAAAGCCCCTGGTTATACACAGCATTTCAGTCAACTTAAGTTTAAATTTTTTCCCCAGGACGACCCACCCCATTCGGCTAATACCCAGGTACCTACTTTGTTTCCAGGTGAAAAGGGACAGCAGGTGTCTTAGAAACACACCCATGTTTAAATCCGGGACCGAACCCAAAATCGAAAAACGGACCTCAGTGTGGAATAAGTTGGGTACCAACCTTCCTTCATCACCTCCCTCCATCCCACCGCACATTCCCCCCACATTTTTCCTCCTTTCCCCCCCTCCCTCCCTCCCTCATTACCCGTGGCCCAGAGGGGGATTTTCTTCCCCCCCCATCTCTTCCTCATTTACGGGACGAAAAACAAGGATGTAGAAATTTTGGGCGGGGAGGCGGGAAGGGGGGGGGGGTAAAAAACCCTTCGGAGGCCTATGCCAATAATAATTATTATTATAATTATTTTATTTATTAACACAGGGGAGGCCTGGTCGTGGAGGGGCCCGCGGGGCGTTGCCCCCGGAATACCCCCAGGAGACATCGCCCTTTTTCCCCACCATGGGGTGGCCAAACAGGTGGCCAAAGGGGGGGTGGCCACAAGGCAGGGTGGCCCGAAAGAAAACTTTCATCATTCACCCCATCACTGTCTTGCCAGATGAGTGCTTACACTACACCTACAAAACTGCAAAAAACCCCCTCCTTCAGAGTGCAGACACTGTGTTTCCCATCTCAGGACTCGTCCGGCCTGCCGGTTTCCCTGAATCCCTTCATAAATGTTACTTTGCTCACACTCCAACAGCACGTCAAGTATTTAAAAACCATTTGTCTCCATTCGCTGCTAACACGCTCACGCATGCTTGCTGGAAGTTCAAGCCACTCGCCCTTTACCCCCTCCCTCCAACCTTTCTAGGCTGACCCCTACCCCCTCCTTACCTCCACTACAGATTTATACACTCGAAGTCATTCTATTTTGTTCCATCTCTACATGTCCGAACACCTCAACAACCCCTCCTCAGACCTCTGGATAATAATTTTGGTAATCCCACACTTCCTAATTTCCAAACTACGGATTCTCTGCATTATATTCACCACACATTGCCCTCACACACGACATCTCCACTGCCTCCAGCCTTATTCTTGTTGCAACATTCACCACCCATGTTTTGCACCCAATAAGAGCGTTGGTATAACTATACTCTTATACATTCCCTCTTGCTTTCATGGATAAAAATTCTTTGTCTCCACAAACTCTTTTAGTGCACCACTCACCTTTTTCCCCTCATCAATTCTATGATTCACCTCATTTTTCATAGACCCATCTGCTGACACGTCCACTTTTAAATATGTGAATACATTCACCCCCATCCCTCCAATCTAATATCCAATCTTTGTTACCTATTTTTGTTATCCTCATCACCTTACTCTTTCCTATATTCACTTTTAATTTCCTTTTTTTTAATACCTTTCCAAACCCCACCACCAACCTCTGCAACTTCTCTTCAGAAACTCCCAAAAGCACAGTGTCATCAGCAAACAGCAACTGTGACAACTCCCACTTTGTGTTAGATTCTTTATTTTTAACCCCCCACCTCTTGCCAAGACCCCCGCATTACTTCTCTTAAACCCCATCTATAAATATATTGAACAACCATGGTGACATCCCCATCCCTGTCTAAGGCCTACTTATTATAATCATTAATATTTTTTTCTTTATTATGATTATTATAATTATTTTATTATTATTGGGGTATGGGTATGGTTAGGGTGAGGGAATGAGGTGTATGGTTACCTTACTGTGTAGATAGGGAGTGTGGGAAGAAGAGGAGGAGGTGGAACATAGATGTGAAGTGAAGGAGTAATGGAGGGGAAATTTTAGCAGGAAGGTAGAGATAAAAAATATATAAGAAGGGATAGAGGGAGGTCAAAAGGGAAAGTGGGGGAGAGAGAGAGAGAGAGAGAGGGAGGGAGAGGGAGAGGGAGAGGAGAGAGAGAGAGGGAGGGGGGGGGAGGGGGGGAGGGGGAGAGAGGGAGGAGAGAAAGAGGGAGAGAGAGAGAGGGAGAGAGAGAGGGGGAGAGAGGGGGGAGAGAGAGGAGAGAGAGAGAGGGAGAGAGGGAGAGAGGAGAGAGAGAGAGGGAGAGAAAGAAAGAGGGAGGGAGAGAGGGGAGGGAGAGAGAGAGGGGGAGAGAGAGGGGGAGAGGGAGGGAGAGGGGAGGGAGAGGGGGGGGAGAGGGAGAGAGAGGGGAGGGAGAGGAGAGAGAGGGAGGGAGAGGGGAGAGAGGGGGAGGGAGAGAGAGAGAGGGAGGGGGAGAGGGAGAGAGAGAGGGAGGGAGAGAGGGAGGGAGAGAGAGAGAGAGAGAGAGAGAGAGAGGACATATGTGATATACCTGTGTAAGAAGGGAGGGATGGAGGGAGAGGATGAGGGAGGAAGACAGGAAGGGGGAGGAAGTAGATAAATAATGGTAAGTTTTCGTAACTACCGTCCATAGTTACAGTAGGTACCTTATTGCCAACACCTGAATACTTCCAGCAGGTACTGGAGTGTCTTACACGCCACTGGAGTGTCTTACACGCCACTGGAGTGTCTTACACGCCACTGGAGTGTCTTACACGCCACTGGAGTGTCTTACACGCCACTGGAGTGTCTTACACGCCACTGGAGTGTTTTACACGCCACTGGAGTGTCTTACACGCCACTGGAATGTCTTACACGCCACTGGAGTGTCTTACACGCCACTGGAGTGTCTTACACGCCACTAGTGTTGTTATCCTCATGGTGTAACCTTCCACAGCGCTAGAGATGGCCAGCACATTTCCCCCTGGATGCGACCCACAGCAGTTGAGTACTGCTTGGTGGGCAGGGACAGCAGGGGTAGGCACGGGTAAGCAGAGACAGCAGGGGTAGGCACGGGTAAGCAGGGACAGCAGGGGTAGGCACGGGTAAGCAGGGACAGCAGGGGTAGGCACGGAAGCAGGGACAGCAAGGGTAGGCACGGGTAAGCAGGGCAGCAGGGGTAGGCACGGGTAAGCAGGGGCAGCAGGGGTAGGCACGGTAAGCAGGGACAGCAGGGGTAGGCACGGGTAAGCAGGGACAGCAGGGGTAGGCACGGGTAAGCAGAGACAGCAGGGGTAGGCACGGGTAAGCAGGGACAGCAGGGGTAGGCACGGGTAAGCAGGGACAGCAGGGGTAGGCACGGGTAAGCAGGGACAGCAAGGGTAGGCACGGGTAAGCAGGGGCAGCAGGGGTAGGCACGGGTAAGCAGGGGCAGCAGGGGTAGGCACGGGTAAGCAGGGACAGCAGGGGTAGGCACGGGTAAGCAGGGACAGCAGGGGTAGGCACGGGTAAGCAGGGACAGCAGGGGTAGGCACGGGTAAGCAGGGACAGCAGGGGTAGGCACGGTAAGCAGGGGCAGCAGGGGTAGGCACGGGTAAGCGGGGGCAGCAGGGGTAGGCACGGGTAAGCAGGGACAGCAGGGGTAGGCACGGTAAGCAGGGGCAGCAGGGGTAGGCACCGGTAAGCAGGGACAGCAGGGGTAGGCACGGTAAGCAGGGACAGCAGGGGTAGGCACGGGTAAGCAGGGACAGCAGGGTAGGCACGGGTAAGCAGGGACAGCAGGGGTAGGCAGGAAGAGGTGCGAGGAAACTTGACTATATGTTTGTCCATGGCAGGAAATCGAATCCAGGTCCTTGCGATTGCGACTCGAATGCTGACACTGGTGATGTTCGTGGCACCCATCATGGGCAGGGTGAGGAAGGAAGAGATAGAGGGAGGGAACAAGATAGGTAGGTGGAGAGAGAGAGAGGGAATGTATGAAGGGAGTGAAAGTGACGGAGGGTGGGCGAGAGGGAGGGAGGGAGCAATCTGGTCACCATATCCTGGCTTAAAAGGAAAAAATAGTCAGTATTTTGATAGGAACGGCAGGATGAGTCACGTGACAGTGAGGGAGTGGACCACCACCACCACCACTACTACTACTATTACTACTACCACCACCATCACATCACTACCACCACATCACTACCATCACATCACTACCATCACATCACTACCACCACATCACTACCACCACATCACTACCACCACCATCACATCACTACCACCACATCACTACCATCACATCACTACCACCACATCACTACCACCACATCACTACCATCACATCACTACCATCACATCACTACCACCACATCACTACCATCACATCACTACTATCACATCACTACCACCACATCACTACCACCACCATCACATCACTACCAACACAACCACATCAATACCACCACATCACTACCACCACCACATCATCACTACCACCACCACCACATCACTACCACCACCACATCATCACTACCACCACCGCCACATCATCACTACCACCGCCACCACATCATCACTACCACCACCACATCATCACTACCACCACCACCACATCACTACCACCACCACATCATCACCACTACCACCACCACCACATCACTACAACCACCACCACATCACTACCACCACATCATCACTACCACCACCACCACCACATCACTACCACCACATCATCACTACCACCACCACCACATCATCACTACCACCACTACCATCACCACCAGCTGAGTCATAACCATCACTAAGACTATCAGTAGCAGCAGGTGCAACACGTCACCTAGAGAGAGCCAGGCTGTTTCTCCTGTCACCTTATATTAGGTGAGGCGATCTATCCCAGCACCTTACACCCTCATGTCCTTATCTTCAGTTCCCCTCCACTTTACACCACCCTCGCTAGTACTTATCCCCTATCTTCAAGTTGTATTAGGTGGTAGGTGTTTTTGATGGTAGGTGTATTAGGTGGTAGGTGTTTTAGGTGGTGGTGAAGTCTTTCACCTAAAGCCCGTTTCCACCTGTGTTTATTCTCCTCTAGCTGTACATCGTCTCATCTACCTGTACATCCTCGGCCTAGGTACCGTGTGGAAAATAAAGCAATGACCCCAGTATAGTGCAGTGAAAAGAAAAGGTATCTTAAATAAATATATTGTATATCAAGAGTAAATTAAAAACCAATAGTGAGTGTGGCAGTGTGGGTGACTCTACTTGCCCTGGTGTTGACATGTGACAAGCGATATTCATAGATTTGAGTTACCACATATAACGAATGGACTAGGATATCAGGACATAATAGAAAGACCTAGTGAACCCAATTGGCAGTGGAAAAAACAAGGATAGTGATCTAAGAAAATGAAAGTGGTTTAAAACGTGGCATCGCATGGTAGTACAGGCTCCTGAGTGGTGTGCCTCAGTCATACGTCTGGCAGTGCTGCCAGACAGCTACCTACCATACACAACCATAAAAACACCATATACACCATACCACAATATCCTGTCTAGACCAGTGTGAGGATCTCAGTAAGACTAATACATTAAAATATATATATGAGTGATCAGAGAGGAATAAATATGGAAAGAGTTATACAGTGAACAAACCGAAATAAATGCATATTATAACAATAATATAATATAATGTGTAGTAAGTCTCCATAATCAGTACATCCCACATACCCATGCATTGACCTCATCACCACTCCTGAGTGCAGAGCAGTAAGGTAAAGTGAAAATCGGGTTCTAGTGGTACACTAATAGGATACAGGCAGGATGGCAGTACAGTATACCTGTGGGACATGTGAAAAGGCTCTTGGGAAAAAATCCAGAATCACATGCAACCTTTGCTATTCAAAACATTATGTCACATGTTCAAGAATTAACACAGCAACAAAAAATGACATCCGTCTAGAAAAGTGTTTCTGGATCTGCAACAAGGATGTGGAACTATGGACAGAATCAGAAAGCACTAGAGGTTAAT
>WNWK01023319.1:0-31257 GCA_009830355.1 Cherax destructor
CCCTCTTTCATACATTTTTTATTTATTTATTAACACATCGGCCGATTCCCACCAAGGCACGGTGGCCGAAAAAGAAAACTTTCATCATCATTCACTCCATCACTGTCTTGCCAGAGGGGTGCTTTACACTACAGTTATAAAACTGCAACATTAACACCCCTCCTTCAGAGTGCAAACACTGTACTTCCCATCTCCAGGACTCAAGTCCGGCCTGCCGGTTTCCCTGAATCCCTTCATAAATGTTACTTCCACTACAGATTTATACACTCTAGAAGTCATTCTGTTTCGTTCCATTCTCTCTACATGTCCGAACCACCTCAACAACCCCTCCTCAGCCCTCTGGATAATAGTTTTGGTAATCCCGCAAATCCTCCTAATTTCCAAACTCCGAATTCTCTGCATTATATTCACACCACACATTGACCTCAGACATGACATCTCCACTGCCTCCAGCCTTCTCCTCGTTGCAACATTCATCACCCATGCTTCACACCCATATAAGAGTGTTGGTATAACTATACTCTCATACATTTCCCTCTTTACTTCCATGGACAAAGTTCTTTGTCTCCACAGACTCCGAAGTGCACCAGTCACCCTTTTCCCCTCATCAATTCTATGATTCACCTCATCCTTCATAGACCCATCTGCTGACATGTCCACTCCCAAATATCTGAATACATTCACCTCCTCCATACTCTCTCCCTCCAATCTGATATCCAATCTTTTGTCACCTAATCTTTTTGTTATCCTCATCACTTGAATCTTTCCTATATTCACTTTCAATTTTCTTCTTTTATACATACCCTACCAAATTCATCCACCAACCTCTGCAACTTCTCTTCAGAATCTCCCAAAAGCACAGTGTCATCAGCAAAAAGCAACTGTGACAACTCCCACTTTGTATTTGATTCTTTGTCTTTTAACCCCACACCTCTTGCCAAGACTCTCGCATTCACTTCTCTTACAACCCCATCTATAAATATATTGAACAACCACGGTGACATCACACATCCTTGTCTGAGGCCTACTTTTACTGGGAAATAATCTCCTCTCTCCTACACACTAATCTGAGCCTCACTATCCTCATAAAAGCTCTTCACTGCTTTCAGTAACCTACCTCCTATTCCATACACCTGCAACATCTGCCACATTGCCCCCTATCCACCCAATCATACGCCTTTTCCAAATCCATAAATGCCACAAAAACATCTTTACCCTTATCTAAATACTGTTCACCATATTTTCACTGTAAACACTTGGTCTACACACCCCTACCTTTCCTAAAGCCGCCTTGTTCATCTGCTATCCTGCTTTCTTACTCTTAATTCTTTCAATAATAACTCTACCATACACTTTACCTGGTATACTCAACAGATTTTTTTTTTTTTTTTTTCAACAAGTCGGCCGTCTCCCACCGAGGCAGGGTGACCCAAAAGAAAGAAAATCCCCAAAAGAAAATACTTTCATCATCATTCAACACTTTCACCACACTCATACATAATCACTGTCTTTGCAGAGGAGCTCAGATACGACAGCTGAGAATAGTCCTCCCAGCTGTCACTATCTCAGACCCTCCTTTAAAGTGCAGGCATTGTATGTACTTCCCATTTCCAGGACTCAAGTCCAACTAAATCAATTAACTGGTTTCCCTGAATCCTTTCACAAAATGTTACCCTGCTCACCTCCAACAGATCGTCATGTCCCAAAAACCATTCGTCTCCATTCACTCCTATCTAACACGCTCACACATGCTTGCTGGAAGTCCAAGCCCTCGCCCACAAAACCTTTACCCTTCCCTCCAACCTTTTCTAGGATGACCCCTACCCCGCCTTCCTTCCCCTACAGATTTATACGCTCTCCAAGTCATTCTACTTTGATCCATTCTCTCTAAATGACCAAACCACCTCAACAACCCCTCTTCAGCCCTCTGACAAATACTTTTAGTAACTCCACACCTTCTCCTAATTTCCACATTCCGAATTTTCTGCATAATATTTACACACACATTGCCCTTAGACAGGACATCTCCACTGCCTCCAGCCTCCTCCTCGCTGCAGCATTTGCAACCCATGCTTCACACCCATATAAGAGTGTTGGTACCACTATACTTTCGTACATTCCCTTCTTTGCCTCCATGGATAATGTTTTTGTCTCCACAGATACCTCAATGCACCACTCACCTTTTTCCTTCATCAATTCTATGGTTAACCTCATCCTTCATAAACCCATCCGCTGACACGTCAACTCCCAAATATCTGAAAACATTTACTTCTTCCATAATCCCTCTCTCCAATGTGATATCCAATTTTTCTTTATTTAAATCGTTTGATACCCTCATCACCTTACTCTTATCTATGTTCACTTTTAACTTCTACCTTTACACACTCTCCCAAACTCGTCCACTAACCTTTGCAACTTTTCTTTAGAATCTCCCATAAGCACAGTATCATCAGCAAAAGTAACTGTGTCAACTCCCATTTTGCATTTAATTCTCCATAATTTATTCCACCCTCTCCCCAACACCCTAGCATTTACTTCTTTTACAACCCCATCTATAAATATATTAAACAACCATGGTGACATTACACATCCCTGTCTAAGACCTACTTTTACCGGAAGTAATCTCCTCTCTCCTACACACCCTAACCTGAGCCTCACTATCCTCATAAAAACTCTTTACAGCCTTCAGTAACTTACTACCTATTCCATACACTTGCAACATTTGCCACATTGCTCCCCTATCCACTCTATCATATGCCTTTTCTAAATCCATAAATGCAATAAAAACTTCTCTACCTTATAATTTTCCATCTCTTTTGTCCCCTTTGCCTTTATACAAAGGAACTATACAGGCTCTCTGCCAGTCCCTAGGTACCTTACTCTCTTCCATACATTTATTAAATAATAGCACCAACCACTCCAAAACTATATCCCCACCTGCTTTTAACATTTCTATCTTTATCCCATCAATCCCAGCTGCCTTACCCCTTTCATTCTACCCACTGCCTCACGAACTTCCTCCACACTCACAACTGGCTCTTCCACACTCCTACAAGATGTTATTCCTCCTTGCCCTATACACGAAATCACAGCTTCCCTGTCTTCATCAACATTTAACAACTCAAAATATTCCCTCCATCTTCCTGATACCTCTAACTCTCCATTTAATAACTCTCTTCTCCTATTTTTAACTGTCAAATCCATTTGTTCCCTAGGCTTCCTCAACTTATTAATCTCACTCCAAAACTCTTTCTTATTTTCAACAAAATTTGTTGATAACATCTCACCCACTCTCTCATTTGCTCTCTTTTTACATTGCTTCACCACTCTCTTAACCTCTCTTTTTCTCTCCATATACTCTTCCCTCCTTGCATCACTTCTACTTTTTAAAAACCTCTCATATGCTAACTTTTTCTCCCTTACTACTCTCTTTACATCATCATTCCACCAATCGCTCTTCTTCCCTCCCGCACCCACTTTCCTGTAACCACAAACTTCTGCTGAACACTCTAACACTACATTCTTTAACCTACCCCATACATCTTCGACCCCATTGCCTACACTCTCATTAGCCCATCTGTCCTCCAATAGTTGTTTATATCTTACCCTAACTGCCTCCTCTTTTAGTTTATAAACCTTCACCTTTTACTTACTGCTTCTATTTTCCTTGTATCCCATCTACCTTTTACTCCCACTTTAAACCACTCCAACACTATATCCCCCCCTGCTTTTAGCATTTCTGTCATGATCCCATCAGTTCCAGCTGCTTTACCCCCTTTCATTCTATGTAATGCCTCACGCACCTCTCCTACACTCGCCTCCTGCTCTTCACTCCTAAACGAAGTTATACCTCCCTGGCCAGTGCATGAAATTACCGCCTCCCTTTTTTCATCGACATTTAAAAGTTCCTCAAAATATTCCCGCCATCTACCCAATACCTCCAGCTCCCCATCTACTACCCTACTCTGTTTTTAACTGACAAATCCATTCATTCCCTAGGCTTTCTTAGCTTGTTTATCTCACTCCAAAACTTTTTCTTATTTTCTGCAAAATTTCTTGACAGTGCCTCTCCCACTCTTTCATCTGCTCTCCTTTAGCACTCTCTCACAACTCTCTTCACCTTTCTTTTACTTTCCATATACTCTGCTCTTCTTACAACACTTCTGTTTTGTAAAAACCTCTCATAAGCTACCTTTTTCTCTTTTATCACACCCTTTACTTCTTCATTCCACCACTCCTCTTTCCTTCTGCACCCACCCTCCTATAGCCACAAACTTCTGCCCCACATTTTAATACTATATTTTTAAAACTATCCCAACTCTCTTCAAACCTCCCCCCTCCCCACTTCTCATTCTTGCACTAGCCCACCTTTCTGCCAGTAGTTGCTTATATCTCACCCTGACTTCCTCCTCCCTTAGTTTATGCACTTTTATCTCTCTTACTTGCTGTTGCCATTTTCTTTTTGTCCCATCTACCTTTTACTCTAACTGTAGCTACAACTAAATACAGTGGACCCCCGAGTTTCGTAAACCCCGGAAATCGTACAATTATGTAAGTATAATATTGTAAGTGCTTGTGGAAGTGTATTTTTGGGGGTCTGAAATAGACTAACCTACATGACATTTTTCTTTAAGGGAGTAAATTCGTTCGGTAATGGTGCTTGAGCAGACTTCAGGAGTGAAGTTTTTACGAAACTCGGGGGTCCACTGTAATGATCCGATACAGTGGACCTTCGGTTAACGAATACCTCGGAAATCGTGCAATTATGTAAGTATAATTTTGTAAGTTCTTGTGGAAGTGTATTTTTGGGGGTCTGAAATAGACTAACCTACATGAAATTTTTCCTTAAGGGAGTAAATTCGTTCGGTAATGGCACTTGAGCAGACTTCAGGAGTGAAGTTTTTACGAAACTCGGGGGTCCACTGTATATCCGTTGCCCCTCTATAAACATGTACATCCTGAAGCCTACATATCAACTTTTTATCCACCAATACATAATCTAACAAACTACTTTCAATATGCACTATATCATACCTTGTATACTTATTTATCCTCTTTTTCATAAAATATGTATTACTTATTACCAAACCTCTTTCTTCACATAGCTCAGTTAACGGTTCCCCATTTACATTTACCCCTGGCACCCCAAATTTACCTACTACTCCCTCCACAACAGTTATTTTTTTATTAACACATCGGCGATTCCCACCAAGGCAGGGTGGCCCGAAAAAGAAAAACTTTCATCATCATTCACTCCATCACTGTCTTGCCAGAAGGGTGCTTTACACTACAGTTATAAAACTGCAACATTTACACCCTCCTTCAGAGTGCCGGCACTGTACTTCCCATCTCCAGAACTCAAGTCCGGCCTGCCGGTTTCCTGAATCCCTTCATAAATGTTACTTTGCTCACACTCCAACAGCACGTCAAGTATTAAAAACCATATGCCTCCATTCACTCCTATCAAATACGCTCGCACATGCTTGCTGGAAATCCAAGCCCCTCGCACACAAAACTTCCTTTACCCCTCCTCCAACCTTTCCTAGGCCGACCCTACCCGCCTTCCCTCCACTACAGATTTATACACTCTCGAAGTCACTCTGTCTCGTTCCATTCTCTCTACATGTCCAAACCACCTCAACAACCCCTCCTCAGCTCTCTGGACAATCGTTTTGGTAATCCCGCACCTCCTCTAATTTCCAAACTCCGAATTCTCTGCATTATATTCACACCACACATTGACCTCAGACATGACATCTCCACTGCCTCCAGCCTTCTCTCGTTGCAACATTCATCACCCATGCTTCACACCCATATAAGAGCGTTGGTATAACTATACTCTCATACATTCCCTCTTTACTTCCATGGACAAGGTTCTTTGTCTCCACAGACTCCGAGTGCTCCACTCACCCTTTCCCTCATCAATTCTATGATTCACCTCATCGTTCATAGACCCATCTGCCGACATGTCCACTCCCAAATATCTGAATACATTCACCTCCTCCATACTCTCTCCCTCCAATCTGATATCCAATCTTTGTCACCTATTCTTTTTGTTATCCTCATCACCTTACTCTTTCCTATATTCACTTTCAATTTTCTTCTTTCACACACCCTACAAATTCATCCACCAACCTCTGCAGCTTCTCTTCAGAATCTCCCAAAAGCACAGTGTCATCAGCAAAAGCAACTGTGACAACTCCCACTTTGTATTTGCTTCTTTATCTTTTAGCCCAACACCTCTTGCCAAGACCCTCGCATTCACTTCTCTTACAACCCCATCTATAAATATATTGAACAACCACGGTGACATCACACATCCTTGTCTAAGGCCCACTTTTACTGGGAAATAGTCCCTTCCCTCCTACACACTCTAACCTGAGCCTCACTATCCTCATAAAACTCTTCACTGCTTTCAGTAACCTTCCTCCTATTCCATACACCTGCAACATCTGCCACATTGCCCCCTATCTACCCTATCATCGCCTTTTCCAAATCCATAAATGCCACAAAAACATCTTTACCCTTATCCAAATACTGTTCACCTATATGTTTCACTGTAAACACTTGGTCTACACACCCCTACCTTTCCTAAAGCCCCCTTGTTCATCTGCTATCCTGCTTTCTGTTTTACTCTTAATTCTTTCAATAATAACTCTACCATACACTTTACCAGGTACACTCAACAGACATTCCCCTATAATTTTGCACTCTTTTGTCCCCTTTGCCTTTATACAAAGGAACAATACACGTCTCTGCCAATCCCTAGGTACCTTACCTCTTCCATACATTTATTAAATAATAGCACCAACCACTCCAAATTATATCCCCACCTGCTTTTAACATTTCTATCTTTATCCCATCAATCCCAGCTGCCTTACCCCTTTCATTCTCCCACTGCCTCACGAACTTCCCCTACACCCACAACTGGCTCTTCCACACTCCTACAAGATGTTATTCCTCCTTGCCCTACACACGAAATCACAGCTTCCCTGTCTTCATCAACATTTAACAAATCCTCAAAATATTCTCTCCATCTTCCCGATACCTCTAACTCTCCATTTAATAACTCTCCTCTCCTATTTTTAACTGTCAAATCCATTTGTTCTCTAGGCTTCCTCAACTTATTAATCTCATTCCAAAACTTTTCTTATTTTCAACAAAATTTGCTGATAACATCTCACCCACTTCTCATCTGCTCTCTTTTACATTGCTTCACCACTCTTTTAACCTCTCTTTTTCTCTCCATATACTCTTCCTCCTTGCATCACTTCTACTTTGTAAAACCTCTCATATGTACTTTTTCTCCTTACTACTCTCTTTACATCATCATTCCCAATCGCTCCTCTTCCCTCCGCACCCACTCGCCTGTAACCACAAACTTCTGCTGAACACTCTAACACTACATTTTAAATCTACCCCATACATTTTCGACCCATTGCCTACACTCTCACTAGCCCATCTATCCTCCAATAGTTGTTTATATCTTACCCTAACTGCCTCCTCTTTTAGTTTATAAACCTTCACCTCTCTTTTACTTACTGATTCTATTTTCCTTGTATCCCATCTACCTTTTACTCCCACTGTAGCTATAACTAAAAGTGATCTGATATATCTGTAGCCCTCTATAAACATGTACATCCTGAAGTCTACTCAACAGTCTTTTATCTATCAATACATAGTCCAACAAACTACTGTCATTACGCCTACATCATATCTTGTATACTTATTTATCCTCTTTTTCTTAAAATATGTATTACCTATAACTAAACCCCTTTCTATACAAGTTCAATCAAAGGGCTCCCATTATCATTTCACCTGGCACCCAAACTTACCTACTACACCCTCTCTGCATGTTTCTCCCACTTTAGCATTTAGGTCCCCTACACATTACTCTCTCATTTGGTTCAAAAGTTCCTATACATTCGCAACATCTCCCAAAATCTCTCTCTCTCTACACTCCTCTCTTCTCCAGGTGATACACGCTTATTATGACCCACTTTCGCATCCGACCCTTATTTTAATCCACATAATCCTTGAATTTACATTTATATTCCTCTTTTCCTTCCATAACTGATCCTTCAACATTATTGCTACCCCTTCCTTAGCTCCTAATCTCTCAGATACTCCTGACTTAATCCCATTTATTTCTCCCCACTGAAACTCGCCTACCCCCTTCAGCTTTGTTTGCTTGGGCCAGGACATCCAGTTATATATTCCTAAAAGAATTCCATTATTTATAAGGTAGTAGGTTGGTAGACAGCAACCACCCAGGGAGGTACTACCGTCCTGCCAGGTGACTGTGAAACAGAAACCTGAAACTGTTTCATGATGGTAGGATTGCTGGTGTCTTTTCTGTCTCATAAACACGCTGGATAACAGGTATATCTAGATACTTCTCTTACACTTTAGGTCACACTACACTGGCATACAATGCATATATATACATACACACATCTAGGTTTTTCTTCTTTTCTTAATAGCTCTTGTTCTTTTTATTTTCTCTATTGTCCATGGGGAAGTGGAAAAGAATCTTTCCTCCGTAACCATGCGTGTCGTATGAGGCGACTAAGATGCCGGGAGCAATGGGCTAGTAACCCTTCTCCTGTACAAATCTACTAAAACGAGAAGAAGAAAAACTTTATAAAATTGGGGTGTCTGAATGTGCGTGGATGTAGTCGGATGATAAGAAAGAGATGATTGCCGATGTTATGAATGAAAAGAAGTTGGATGTCCTGGCCCTAAAGCGAAACAAAGCTGAAGGGGGAGGTTTCAGTGGGGAAAATAAATGGATTAAGTCAGGTATCTGAGAGGGTTTAAAGCAAGGAAAGGGAAACAAAAGTTGAAGGATATTATGGAAGGAAAAGGGGAATATAAATGTAAAAAATTCAAATTAGGGAATAAAATAAGGGGGGGAAAAATGGTATAAAACTGTATCCCTAGAAAAGGGGAAGGAGAAGAGAGAGGGAGAGAACGAAAAGGAACGCCAAAAAAAATTTGGGGGTTGGGGCCAAATGCAAAGTGGGAGCTGAAGGGTTAAAATTTTTGGGGTGAAGGAAATGATAAGGGGACCCTTTTTTAAACTTTTAAAAAGGGGGATTTGGTAATCTTTTTTTAAGAAAAAGGAAAAAAAGTATCAATATGATGAGAATAAAAATATTTGTTATTTTGGTAATAAAAGACTTGGTAGATTTTTCGGGGGAAAAAAATTTTTTTAATGTTAAAAAGAGGTAAAAAAATAAATCAGAAAAAAAAAATTTTTAAAAAAAAGGGGGAAAAATAAAAAACAAGGAAAATAGATTGGGGAAGGGGAAAAGGGGGAAAAAAATTTAGGAGGTTTGAAATTTTGGAAGGGGGGGTGGGCGGGGGGGGGGGTGTGGAAGGTTTAAAGAGGGGGGAAAAAAGTTGTTAAGGGTTTTTAAAAATGGGTTACGGAGGGAAAGAAAGGGGGAAAAAGAGAAAAAAAGATGGGAAGCAATGTAAAAAAAAATAAAGGGGGAAGTTATTTTGGAAAAAAAAAGTTTGGTGAAAAAAGGGGGAGGAACAAATGGATTTGAAGTTAAAAAAAAAAAAAAAAATTGGGAAAAAAAAAAAATTTTGGGAAAAAAGGGGTTTGAAAAGGGTGGTTTCGGGGGAAGGGGAATTTTGTGGAGGTAAGAAGGGGGGGGGGCGTGGGCAGGGGGGAAAAAAGGGGGGAAGGCGGGGTTGGGGGAAAAAAAGAAAGTTAAAAGCGGGGGGTTTTTTGGGGGGTTGGGTGTTTTTTAAAAAAATTATGGGGGGGAAGGAATAGGGATTGGGGATTGTTTCCTTTTTAAATAAAGGAAAGGGGACAAAAAAGATAAAAAATTATAAAAAAACAAACCGGGAAAGTGTAGGAAGTTTTTTGAAAAATTAAAGAAAAACAGAAAGCAGGAAAGGAAAAGGGGGCTTAAGGAAAAGGTAGGTTTTTGCCAAATGTTTACAGGCAATGGGAACAAGGTAAAAAAGATGTTTTTTTTTTAATTTAAAATATGTGGGAGTGGGGGGCAATTGGCAGATTTGGAAAAGGAAAAGGAAGGTTTTTAAACGTGAAATTTTTATGGGAAACTCATTAGGGGAAGGGGAATTTTCCCCCCAAAAAAGGGGTTGAAAGGGTGTGGATGTATGGTTTTAAATTTTTTTTAAAATGGTTTTAAGAGTAAAATTTTGGAAATTTGGGGAAAAGAAAAAAAAAACAAAGGGGGTTTTTTGGGTTTTTTTATGCCGGGGGAATTCTAAAGGTAAGGGGGGATTTTGGTGGAAAAAAAAAAATTAAAGGAAAAGGGAAAGGTAATAAAAAAAGGGTCAAAATTGGTTCAGGGAGGGGGTATGGAGGGGTGAATTTTGTATTTGGAGGGGAAAGTCGGGGGATGGGCATAAGGATGGGTAATCAAATTAGGGGGAAAAGGGGGGGGGACTTATTTGGGCCCAAAAACCTTTCCAAAAAAAAGAGGGGAAGTATGAAATTTTTTCCCAACCCCTTTTGGGTTTTGGGAAAGGGGTAAATTTAAGGGAAAAAAGGGGGAGATGTCTTTGGGGTCAATGGGGGGAAAAAGAAAATTGGGGTTTTTGGGAAAATTTGGGGGAGGTCGGGTTCCAAAAGATTGTTCAGAAAATTGTTGAACATGAAAAATGGGCGAAAGGCCAGAGTGTATAAATCTGTAGGGGGGGGAAGGCGGGGAGGGGCCCGGAAAAATTTGGGGGGGGGGGGAAAAGGAGGGGTTGGATTCCCCCAAGCTGTGGGGCTTTTTAAAAGGGAATGGGGGTTGGTTTTTGACGTGCTGGGTGTAAAAAAAAATGTTTGGGGTTGGGGAACCCCAGGGGGACTTGAGTTCGGAGAGGGAAATCGTCCGGGAAAGGGGGTTAAAATTTTTTGGGTTTTTTAAAATGTATTAAAGCCCCCGGCAAACAGTGATGGAGTAAGATGATGAAATTTTTTTTTCGGGCCACCGCCTTTGGGGCCCAAATTTTTAAAAAAAAAAAAATATTTGGATTATCAGTGAAACTATTTTTGCCTCTAAATGCCATACCTCTTTCTCCTAAGAACAGTATGACTTCAATAATTCTGTGAAGAATTCGTTTTCAGATAATTTCCCTTCTGATGTTTAGCAACATAAGTTGGTCAACTGAAGACTCAGATTTTGTACATTTTTCTAATTTTTTTTCCATGCACCATAACAGTCTATGGTTGGTATTTTTGTTAAGCTCAGGTAATCTATGATATAATTTTTTTCCATTTTGTTTCAGTAGAATATCCTGACACAGAAGCCAAAGATGTACGTGTAGATAGATTGCTAAATAGGCGACTTGGGAAACAAAATAATGCTTGCCTAGTTTTGCTCCAGATAAGTCAGTCTTGACATAAGTCTTCACATTACTCAAGCCATGGTAATTACAGAGGTGCCAAAGCCAATCATCTCTTGCCAGAAATTCTACATTCATATGCTTTGCTAGCTTTTTAGCAGCAGAGCGAACATTAACATCAACCAGCCATTTGAATGTACCTGTTATACATTGCTTATTCAAGCTTTTATCATGGGCTGTGTTTATTTGCTTTCCTAGGAGAAACTGTTGAACCTTTTTTTGGCTGGCACTACCCTAAACTAGAGGCATTGTCTGTAAGTCTGACTTTGCTTCCACAGATATCAGACACTTTGCTACACCATATTCTCACATACACTTGCCACTGAGATGCAGATCACCTTATTTAACTAATTCAAGGTTTTGTATAAAACTTAGGTTCACATATTTCTGGCACTAGAACTTTCTGTAAGAGGCCCATTGTTAATTCATTTTACTTAATATGTTAATAAAATCACATAAAATGCTAAATCCAGTGAAAGATTGAGACTAAATCACAGGTCCTTTACTGGGCAAACACCAAAATCATTGGGCTTAGTCCATTGTTTCAGAAACTACCAGACACACCAGTGTGATGAAATAATTCAAAACCAGTGTCTTCAGAAATTTTTTATGTGGTTCCTCTCTTTGTCAGGCAAATATTTTGTCTGTAGCTTCTTAAGTCTTTCGGGGTTATGGTCGTACAAGTACGTTTTATGCACTGTGGTTATTGACGTACTAGTACGCCTAAATTCTAGTGCCCTCAAATCAAGCAGAAACAGGCTGTTAGGCCTAGATGTGATAGAATGGGTCTGTGTAGTCAGTTGCGCAGTATAAAAAATTCCTGCACCACACAGTGCATAATGAGGAAAAAAAAACTCTGACCGTGTTTTGGTTTAAACCGACTTTGCAGTCTATTTTCGTATTGTATTTATGCTTGTATTCTCGTTTTCTTAGTCCATTTATAGAATAGATGATATATTACAGAAATAGAGATAATTTTGACTGGTTTCACGATGACAAGTACCTTGAAACTGAACGAAAGAGCTGAAAATGTTCGATTTTGGCCGATGTTCAAGAGTAAACAAATCACACCATGCGTCCCATACAATCAACTGGAGAGTCTAATATTCTTGCACAAGTTTGCTGATATTATTTATACCATTTTACAATGATGCAGTTGTATACATAACATAAATCTTCTATTTTTGTGAGAATAAAAATTCAAAATGGAAAGCAAAAGTAATGTAAGAGGGGCCTGGAACGTGACTAATGAACAGAGAAGATGTTATTTTAGTGCCAGGAATGTCTGCCTTGTTTATTATGGACCCTTTTTGAAATTGGCATCGTTTGAAATTTGTGTGAAATTGGCCAAATTGCCATTTTCTGACCACTATTTTGGGTAGTTGAAATTGGTAAATAGGCGGTTTCTTGCACTCAATCGATAGAAGAAATGGAGTTCTAGCGAAATAGCTATAATTTTAGTAGACTGAAACATTGGAATTTGCTGAAAATAGGGCTCAAAGTGGGGAAATCGCTGATGCGTAAATGTCATGGATACCCTAACTTGGAAAGCATAATTCCGTTAGTTTTTTATCAAATTTCATAATTTTTGTGGCGTTATGATCAGAAAAGGATTCTCTATCATTTCATATATATTTTTTTTTTTTTAATTTGTAGACCCTGAAAGAGTTTCAGAGAGACCCTTGGACCCCCAAAAGGGCTAAATGCATTAAATCATGTTACTTTAAAATCGAGGATAATGCTGTTCTTCAAAATTATTATACAGTAGGGCCATGCTTTACGGCGTTCCTCTAATATGTTGATTTGAAATTATGACCAAAACTTGCTATATGGCTAGCGGCTTCAAATACGGCGTGCATCACCCGGTTTGTTTACATTCGCCGCGAGCACATTTTCTATTATGTCTGGAAACTTTCCAAAATTTCAAGTGTTTTAAAGTTACTGCATATTTTATATGTACAGTGGTACCTCGGTTTTCATTGATAATTCATTCCAGAATGCTATTCGAATGCCTTTACCACAATTTGTTCCCATAAGGAGAATGTAAATTAGATTACATAGTCGTTTCAGACCCCCAAAAACACTTACAAAAATACACTTACATAATTGTTCGAGTTGGGAACTGTACAAAACCGAGGTCCACTGTACTCTGATAATAATACTTGTGTGTGCTATATGTACCTGTACCTAAATATATTTAACACCCTGCTGGCGTGCAGGTACATTAAGATCACTAAGAGTCTCTCTACTCTTGACGTAATACGTAATATCTTGGGCACATTAAATGTTGTATATTACGTTAATATAGACGTATTTTTGTTTAATAAATGTATGAAAGAGGGAAGGTACCTAGGGATTGGCAGCGAGCATGTATAGTTCCGTTATATAAAGGGAAGGGGGATAAAAGAGGGTGTAAAAATTATGGGGGAATAAGTTTACTGAGTATACCAGGTAAAGTGTATGGCAGGGTTATTATTAAAAAGAATTAGAGGTAAGACAGAGAGTAGGATTGCAGATGAGCAAGGAGGCTTAGAGTGGTAGAGTGTAGATCAAGTGTTTACAGTGAAGCATATATGTGAACAGTATTTAGATAAAGGTAGGAATTTTTTATTGCATTTATGGATTTAGAAAGGCATATGATAGAGTGGATAGGGAGCAATGTGGCAAATGTTGCAAGTGTATGGAATAGGTGTAGTTACTGAAGGCTGAAGATTTTATGAGGATAGTGAGGCTCAGGTTAGGGTGTGTAGGGAGGGGAGATTACTTCGAAAAGTAGGTCTTAGACAGGGATGTGTAATGTCACCATGGTTGTTTAATATATTTATAGATGGGGTTGTAAAAGAAGTAAATGCTAGGGGTGTTGGGGAGAGGGGTGGATTAAATTATGGAGAATTAAATGCAAAATGGGGTTGACACAGTTACTTTTTGCTGATGATACTGTGCTTATGGGAGATTCTAAAGAAAAGTTGCAAAGGTTAGTGGACGAGTTTGGGAGAGTGTGTAAGGTAGAAAGTTAAAAGTGAACATAGATAAGAGTAAGGTGATGAGGGTATCAACGATTTAAATAAAGAAAAATTGGATATCACATTGGAGAGGGATTATGGAAGAAGTAAATGTTTTCAGATATTTGGGAGTTGACGTTTAGCGGATGGGTTTATGAAGGATGAGGTTAACCAGAATAGATGAAGGAAAAAAAGGTGAGTGGTGCATTGAGGTATCTGTGGAGACAAAAAACGTTATCCATGGAGGCAAAGAAGGGAATGTACGAAAGTATAGTGGTACCAACACTCTTATATGGGTGTGAAGCATGGGTTGCAATGCTGCAGCGAGGAGGAGGCTGGAGGCAGTGGAGATGTCCTGTCTAAGGGCTGTCGGTGGGTCTTGGGAGAGATATATAGGAGGTCAAAGATACTCCTTGTTGGATGGTTACGGTATATTTACAGTAAGTGGAAGAGAGTCCCGCACACCGTCTGTCTCGCCTGTAGGTCTAACGTTAGTGAGGCAGTCTGCCTATGATAGGCTGTGCACATGCGCTGAGCCTCTGACGTCAGCGGGTACCGTGACGTCACACGCAAAGGGACCAGCTGTATAAAGATATACTAAACAAGTGTATCTATGATACTGACACGACAGGGCAATGTGTGGTGTAAATATTATGCAGAAAATTGGAATGTGGAAATTAGGAGAAGGTGTGGAGTTACTAAAAGTATGTGTCAGAGGGCTGAAGAGGGGTTGTTGAGGTGGTTTGGTCATTTAGAGAGAATGGATCAAAGTAGAATGACTTGGAGAGCGTATAAATCTGTAGGGGAAGGAAGGCGGGGTAGGGTCATCCTAGAAAAGGTTGGAGGAAGGGGTAAAGGAGGTTTTGTGGGCGAGGGGCTTGGACTTCCAGCAAGCATGTGTGAGCGTGTTAGATAGGAGTGAATGGAGACGAATGGTTTTGGGACATGACGATCTGTTGGAGTGTGAGCAGGGTAACATTTTGTGAAGGGATTCAGGGAAACCAGTTAATTGATTTAGTTGGACTTGATTCCTGGAAATGGGAAGTACAATGCCTGCACTTTAAAGGAGGGGTCTGAGATAGTGACAGCTGGGAGGTACTTTTCTCAGCTGTCGTATCTGAGCTCCTCTGCAAAGACAGTGATTATGTATGAGTGTGGTGAAAGTGTTGAATGATGATGAAAGTTTTTTCTTTTGGGGATTTTCTTTCTTTTGGGTCACCCTGCCTCGGTGGGAGACGGCCGACTTGTTGAAAAAAAAAAAAATAGACATTTCCATTAATGCGTCTACGTATAGTATTTTTTTCAAAATTATATAATAAACACGCTACGTAACATACAAACATGATAAATACACCCCACAGTAGAATAAATTAACATAAATATGATATGTGGTAGCCAGGGACTTGTAGTCCAACATCAGAAAAATGTGTCACTATAATATTACTGGGGTAACTAGAAAATTATTCCTTTCGATTCTTTCACTCAGAGCGTCCTTTCTTCTAAAAATGGTGTTACAGGAGAATGGGAGTACTACAGTCATACCTCGGTTAACGATGGCGTCGGATAACGATAAATTCGGTTAACGATACATTTTTACGTCAAAATATTGACTCGGTTACGATATTCGTCCTGGACGCGTCCGCGTGGCCCAGCTGTGCGGGCACTCCAGGGAGCGTCAGTGTGCTATTGTTTACAAGTGAGCGACCACCACCCACGCATTCATACCAGTATTTTGTCATTATTCCACTGTTTTAGTGCTTGCAACTGCTAAATAAGCTACCATGGGTGCAACTGCTAAAATAAGCTACCATGGGTCCAAAGAAAGCTCCTAGTGCAAGCCCTGTGATAAAGAGTGTAGCATTCATGCAGGAGTGTAGCATTCATGCAGGAGTGTAGCATTCATGCAGGGAGTGTAGCATTCATGCAGGGAGTGTAGCATTCATGCAGGAGTGTAGCATTCATGCAGGGAGTGTAGCATCTCATGCAGGGAGTGTAGCATTCATGCAGGGAGTGTAGCATTCATGCAGGGAGTGTAGCATTCATGCAGGGAGTGTAGCATTCATGCAGGGTGTAGCATTCATGATGCAGGGAGTGTAGCATTCATGCAGGGAGTGTAGCATTCATGCAGGGAGTGAGCATTCATGCAGGGAGTGTAGCATTCATGCAGGGAGTGTAGCATTCATGAGGAGTGTAGCATTCATGCAGGGAGTGTAGCATTCATGAGGGAGTGTAGCATTCATGCAGGGGTGTAGCATTCATGCAGGGAGTGTAGCATTCATGCAGGGAGTGTAGCATTCATGCAGGGAGTGTAGCATTCATGCAGGGAGTGTAGCATTCATGCAGGGAGTGAGCAGGCATGCAGGGAGTGTAGCAGGCATGCAGGGAGTGTAGCAGGCATGCAGGGAGTGTAGCAGGCATGCAGGAGTGAGCATGGCATGCAAGGCATGCAGGGAGTGTAGCAGGCATGCAGGGAGTGTAGCAGGCATGCAGGGAGTGTAGCAGGCATGCAGGGAGTGTAGCAGGCATGCAGGGAGTGTAGCAGGCATGCAGGGAGTGTAGCAGGCATGCAGGGAGTGTAGCAGGCATGCAGGGAGTGTAGCAGGCATGCAGGGAGTGTAGCAGGCATGCAGGGAGTGTAGCAGGCATGCAGGGAGTGTAGCAGGCATGCAGGGAGTGTAGCAGGCATGCAGGGAGTGTAGCAGGCATGCAGGGAGTGTACAGGCATGCAGGGAGTGTAGCAGGCATGCAGGGAGTGACAGGCATGCAGGGAGTGTAGCAGGCATGCAGGGGTAGCAGGCATGCAGGAGTGTAGCAGGCATGCAGGGAGTGCAGGCATGCAGGGAGTGTAGCAGGCATGCAGGGAGTGTAGCAGGCATGCAGGGAGTGTAGCAGGCATGCAGGAGTGCAGGCATGCAGGGAGTGTAGCAGGCATGCAGGGAGTGTAGCAGGCATGCAGGGAGTGTAGCAGGCATGCAGGGAGTGTAGCAGGCATGCAGGAGTGTAGCAGGCATGCAGGGAGTGTAGCAGGCATGCAGGGAGTGTAGCAGGCATGCAGGGAGTGTAGCAGGCATGCAGGGAGTGAGCAGGCATGCAGGAGTGTAGCAGGCATGCAGGGAGTGTAGCAGGCATGCAGGAGTGTAGCAGGCATGCAGGGAGTGTGGCATTAAAAGAAATAGGCCAGTAACCCCAGAAAAGAACTTGCCACCTGCAGTGTTAATGGAAGGGGATTCCCCTTCAAACACTAGCATACTATACTCCATCCTTTCCCCTCCTCCGTCCTCCCACATCAACAACTCTTCAATAAATGTAAGTGACATGTTATTGTACTATATTTACATGTAATTTCTTTAATGTTCATTAAATTGTGTATTATTTAATGTCAAAAAGTTCTAAAAAATATTTTATTTTACAACTTTTGGAAGTCTGGAACGGATTAATTTTATTTCCATTATTTCTTATGGGGAAAATTGATTCGGTTGACGATTGATTCGGTTACAGATATGCCCTCTCTGATGGATTAATATCGTTAACCGAGGTATGACTGTATTTCTCGTATTAATTCCACTGTATCAACGTGGAGACAACTTGTACACAATGAAAGTGATGAAAATCAGACGCGTTCGCCTGGTTTGTTTACATTATGTGTGGGTGGGGAGGGCTTCGTTGGCTGGCTACCAAACTTCCCAAACCTGACTTCCTACAAATAAAACTCACCTCTCACCCTACATTAAGACTTCAAATATTTTAAGGTAATTAATGAATGTAGTACTGTATATGTATTTTATCGCTCTGGGGCGCTTAAATTAAATGTCTTAGTATATTACGTGTGGGTGGGGTGGGTTGACCTAGCAGGCTACCAAACTTGCCAAACCTGACTTCCTACAGATAAAATTTACCTCTCACCCTACGTTAAGACTACAAATATTTTAAGGTAATTAATGAATGTACTGTATATGTATTTTATCGCTCTGGGGCTCTTTAATTAAATGTCGTAGTACAGTGGTACCTTAGTTACGACTTAATTGTTCAGGCACTATTCAATGCCAATACCGAAGGAATTTTTTCCCATAAGAAATAATGAAAATTAGATTAATCCATTTCAGACCCCAAAAATACACTTAAAAAGCACCTACAAAAATACACTTACACAATTGTTGAGTTGGGAGCTGCTCGTAAGTAGAGGTACCACTGTATATTATGTGTGGGTGGGGTGGGGTGGGTGACCTGGCTGGCTATCATACCTCCCAAATCGACTTCCTACAAATAAAACTCACCTCTCACCCTACATTAGGACTACAAATATTTTAGGGTAAGTAATGGGTGTACTGTGTGTATTTACTTTTTATTGTTCTTAATGCCTATTCTATTGCTAACTTAATACAGTGGACCCCGGAAATCAGTCTTCGTTCCAGAATGCTGTTCAAGTGCTGTTACCGAACGAATTTATTCCCATAAGGAATAATATAAATTAGATTAGTCCATTTCAGACCTCCAAAAATACACTTACAAAAGCACTTACAATAATAAACTTACATAATAGGTTTTAGTTGGGAAGGTGTTTGATTTCCGGGGTCCACTGTATATGTTAGTGTAAACTTGTTATCTGGCATATAAGTGGAAAAAATGGCTTTGCTTTCCGGCAGTAGCCTGAACCTAACCTGCCGTGAAAGTGGGCCCTACTGTATACTTTATTGTATTTATTATTAAATAATTTGTCATCTTTAAAACTCGGATGGAACAATAACATCGTATATCTAAACAGTGTATGCATGTACTGTAGCTTTATACTGTATATATATCTTTTCAAAGAGGTGCCTTGATGCTGGTGAGGTATTTGCAACTCTAGGAATTGGACCTATACTCTTTTTCCTTGGATTGAACCTAATTGCCTCCCATTCCCCAAGGTGCTATTGACCCTATGGGTTTAGCACTCATTCATGAATATACATAATAATAATGTACTGTACCTATATGTGTGTTGTCATAAAAAAATTCTGTTCTTACAAAAGTTGTGTATATGTATATTTTTTATATAAATTTGTTGATAATGTTTTTTTCAGAGGACTTTTCATGGTCTGCTCCTGAACAACCACTATCAGCATATTGAAGCTGAAGTTGCCCGAGAGGCAAAGAGTGACTCGTATAGCTACTCAGGGAAAACAGAATACAAAGGCAGTATGTGACTGAGTTTATGATTCAGTACTCTGATGATGGGGATGTGTGGAGGATGTACAGGGGGCCCGACGGAGTTGCTAAGGTATGATGTTAATGGCAGTTTTATGTGGCTGCCATTAATAAAAACTTCAGTAATCTGCTACCCAGTTGCTCAGTGTTGGTGTCTCATCACCTGTTCACGTATTTATTTGCTCGACTATATGATTGCTTTTAAGTTGCTTCTATTTCTTTAGGTTTGTAGTTTTCTTTGCCTATTGTTTATCCTCAGTGATGCAAAAGGGAGAATGTCTTTTAGTTGGTCATTGGTTTCCTAAGGTTTGTTTTCTGTAAATGTTGCTTCTGTTCAGCACTGTTAAAAACGAAGAATGCTTTTTAAAATATTGTCCCATTTCTTTAGGGTAATTGTTAATTTGTCTTATTTTGGCATTTTCACATACAGCACTTGAATGTTGTTTGATCTATTGTATTTGTTTTTCATATTTCACTAGTGTATGGTATTTTATAAAGTAGTTGTTACTGTTGTAGATATTTCTTTGATATATTAATTTCTGTTCTGTCAGTGAAATATTTGTATAGTTTTAATATGTTGTGTACTGTTAGTTATGTACTGGTACAGTGCCTTTGAATTAGCAGAATGGTGTATTTATTTATTTATTTTAAAGGCACAGATATTGTTGTATGATTTATATTTTAAGTGATCCATTTTTCCTCAACCTTTTGGAATGTTTAAGTTCATTTGTATACAGTGGAACTCTGAGTTTCGGCTACCCTGAATATCGGCCATTCGTGTTGTCAACTTTTCGCCCAATTGCTGTTTTGGCTGGCGTACCAGACCTGTCCGCCTGCCCGCGCTTGCACCTCCCTGCACAGGTGTCGTGAGCCAGTCTAGCTTTGTTTATCCTTGAGTGAACATTACCCTGCGCACTCATCCAAACATTTCACAATAAATTCATTGTGTTTAGTGCTTGTTTATTGATTGTGACTGTGAAATAAGCCACCATGGGCCCAAGGAAACCTCATAGTGGCAGCCCTTTGGTAAAGAAAGTGACAAACACGATAGAAGGAAGGTTAGCATAGGCACCACTGTGAACCATTTGTGGACACAGTGGTGCCTATGCTTTAACCTTCCTATGGTGAAATATACCTAGTTGGATGAATCTTATTGAAGCTAGCTGGCCCAGTGGCTTACGCGATGGTCTGGAGTTTTGAGACTCTCTGACCGCGGGTTCGAGCCCCACCCGTGGTATGGTTTGTTTCAATCGTGTCATTACGATTTCGTAGTACTGTTCACATATATGCTTCAATGTAAACACTTGATCTACAATCCACTACCCACTCTAAAGCCTCTGCTCCTCTGCAATCTTACTCTCTGTCTTACCTGTAATTCTTTCAATAATGACCCTACGATACACTTTACCTGGTATACTCGGTAAACTTATTCTCCTATAATTTTACAATCTCTATTGTCCCCCTTCCCTTTATATAAAGGAACTATACATGCTCTCTGCCAATCCCTAGGTACCTTTCCCTCTCATCCACTCCAGCACTATATTCCCCCTGCTTATAATATTTCTGTCATGATCCTGTTAGTTCCAGCTGCTTTACCCCTTTTTTCTATGTAATGCCTCCGCATCTCCTACACTCACATCCTGCTATTCTTCACTCCTAAAAGATGTTATACCTCCCTGGCCAGTGCATGAAATTACCGCCTCTCTTTCTTCATCAACATTTAACCCTTTGGGGGTCGACAGGCCTCGAAACTGTTCCTGGGGTGAAAATTTCTTGGAAAAAAATTTTTCTTATGAAAATGTAGAAAATCTTTTTCCAATTACGCCAAAAATTATGAAATTTGATCGAAAACTAACAGAATTATGCTTCGCGAAGTTAGCGGTATCGATGACTTGTATGCATGCTATTTCGCCCACTTTGAGCCCTATTTTCGCAAATTCCAATGTTTTAGTCTACTAAAATTATAGCTATTTCGCTAGAACTCCATTTCTTCTATCGATTGAGTAGTACAAGAAACCGCCTATTTACCAATTTCAACTACCCAAAATAGTGGTCAGAAAATGGCAATTTGGCCAATTTCACACAAATTTCAAACGATGCCAATTTCAAAGAGGGTCCAGAATAAACAAGGCAGACATTCCTGGCACTAAAATAACATCTTCTCTGTTCATTAGTCATGTCTCCAGGCCCTCTTACATTACTTTTGCTTTCCATTTTGAATTTTTATTCTCACAAAAAATAGAAGATTTACTCTTATGTATACAACTGCATCATTGTAAAAATGGTATAAATAATATCAGAGCACTTTGCATGAATATTAGACTTCAGCCAGTTGATGTATATTGGACGCATGGTGTGATTTGTTTACTTTGAACATCGTCAAAAATCGAACATTTTTGTACTTTGACTCAATTTCAAGGTACTTGTCATTGTCAAACCAATCAAAATCATCTCTATTTCTGTAATATAGCTTCCATTCTATCAAATGAGGCCAAGAAAACGAGAATACATCAATAAATACCATACGAAAATAGTCTACAAAGTGCTGTTTTAAACGAAAAAACGGTCAGTTTTTTTTCTCATTATGCAGTGTGTGGTGCAGGATTTTTATACTGCGCACACTGACCACATAGACCCATTCTTTCATATGTAGGGCTACCAGCCATTTCCCACTTAATATGAGGCCGCTAAATTTACGCGTACTAGTACGGCCCAACCCCTGCTCATAAAACGTACTAGTACGGCACCGACCCTGAAAGGGTTAAAGTTCCTCAAAATATTCCCGCCATCTACCCAATACCACCAGCTTCCCATCTACTATCTCCCTACTCTCTTTTTAACTGACAAATCCATTTGTTCCCACTTTCTTAACTTGTTTATCTCACACCAAAAATTTTTCTTATTTTCAGCAAAATTTCTTGACAGTGCCTCTCCACTCTTTCATCTGCTCTCCTTTTGTACTCTTTCACCACTCTCTTCCTTTTCTTTTACTCTCCATATACTCTGCTCTTCTTATAACACTTCTGTTTTGTTAAAACCTCTCATAAGCTACCTTTTTCTCTTTTATCACACCCTTTACTTCATCATTCCACCAATCACTCCTCTTTCCTCCTACACCCACCCTCCTATAGCCACAAACTTCTGCCCCACATTCTAACAGGCATTTTAAAACTATCCCAACCTTCTTCGGCATCCCTCCCCACTACTCATACTTGCATTAGCCCTTTTCTGCCAATAGTTGCTTATATCTCGCCCTAATTTCCTCCTCCCTTAGTTTATACACCTTCACCTCTCTCTTACTTGCTGTTGCCATTTTCCTTTTGTCCCATCTACACCTCTTACTCTAACTGTAGCTACAACTAAATAATGATCCTATACAGTGGACCCTCGGAAATCGAACACTCCCAACTCGCCTTTTTATGTAAGTTTATTATTGTAAGTGCTAGGTTGGTAGACAGCAACCACCCAGGGAGGTACTACCGTCCTGCCAGGTGACTGTGAAACAGAAACCTGAAACTGTTTTACATGATGGTAGGATTGCTGGTGTCTTTTCTGTCTCATAAACACGCTGGATAACAGGTATATCTAGCTACTTCTACTTACACTTTAGGTCACACTACACTGGCATACACATGCATATATATACATACACATCTAGGTTTTCTTCTTTTTCTTAATAGCTCTTGTTCTTTTTATTTTCTCTATTGTCCATGGGGAAGTGGAAAGAATCTTTCCTCCGTAAGCCATGCGTGTCGTATGAGGCGACTAAGATGCCGGGAGCAATGGGCTAGTAACCCCTTCTCCTGTACAAATCTACTAAAAGCAGAAGAAGAAAAACTTTATAAAATTGGGTTGTCTGAATGTGCGTGGATGTAGTGCGGATGATAAGAAAGAGATGATTGCCGATGTTATGAATGAAAAGAAGTTGGATGTCCTGGCCTAAGCGAAACAAAGCTGAAGGGGTAGGCGAGTTTCAGTGGGGAGAAATAAATGGGATTAAGTCAGGAGTATCTGAGAAGTTAGAGCTAAGGAAGGGGTAGCAATAATGTTGAAGGATCAGTTATGGAAGGAAAGAGGGAATATAAATGTGTAAATTCAAGGATTATGTGGATTAAAATAAGGGTCGGATGCGAAAAGTGGGTCATAATAAGCGTGTATGCACCTGGAGAAGAGAGGAGTGTAGAGGAGAGAGAGAGATTTTGGGAGATGTTAAGCGAATGTATAGGAACTTTTGAACCAAATGAGAGTAATTGTGGTAGGGGACCTAAATGCTAAAGTGGGAGAAACATGCAGAGAGGGTGTAGTAGGTAAGTTTGGGGTGCCAGGTGTAAATGATAATGGGAGCCCTTTGATTGAACTTTGTATAGAAAGGGGTTTAGTTATAGGTAATACATATTTTAAGAAAAAGAGGATAAATAAGTATACAAGATATGATGTAGGGCGTAATGACAGTAGTTTGTTGGACTATGTATTGGTAGATAAAAGACTGTTGAGTAGACTTCAGGATGTACATGTTTATAGAGGGCTACAGATATATCAGATCACTTTTTAGTTATAGCTACAGTGGGAGTAAAAGGTAGATGGGATACAAGGAAAATAG
Organism: Cherax destructor; assembly: GCA_009830355.1. NCBI lineage: Eukaryota > Metazoa > Arthropoda > Malacostraca > Decapoda > Parastacidae > Cherax > Cherax destructor. The sequence continues at coordinate 24,169 of WNWK01023319.1, forward strand.
AATCAGTAAGTAAAAGAGAGGTGAAGGTTTATAAACTAAAAGAGGAGGCAGTTAGGGTAAGATATAAACAACTATTGGAGGATAGATGGGCTAGTGAGAGTGTAGGCAATGGGGTCGAAAATGTATGGGGTAGATTTAAAAATGTAGTGTTAGAGTGTTCAGCAGAAGTTTGTGGTTACAGGCGAGTGGGTGCGGGAGGGAAGAGGACGATTGGTGGAATGATGATGTAAGAGAGTAGTAAGGGAGAAAAAGTTAGCATATGAGAGGTTTTTACAAAGTAGAAGTGATGCAAGGAGGGAAGAGTATATGGAGAGAAAAAGAGGTTAAAGAGTGGTGAAGCAATGTAAAAAGAGCAGATGAGAGAGTGGGTGAGATGTTATCAGCAAATTTTGTTGAAAATAAGAAAAAGTTTTGGAATGAGATTAATAAGTTGAGGAAGCCTAGAGAACAAATGGATTTGACAGTTAAAAATAGGAGAGGAGAGTTATTAAATGGAAGTTAAGGTATCGGGAAGATGGAGAGAATATTTTGAGGATTTGTTAAATGTTGATGAAGACAGGAAGCTGTGATTTCGTGTGTAGGGCAAGGAGGAATAACATCTTGTAGGAGTGTGGAAGAGCCAGTTGTGGGTGTAGGGAAGTTCGTGAGGCAGTGGGTAGAATGAAAGGGGTAAGGCAGCTGGGATTGATGGGATAAAGATAGAAATGTTAAAAGCAGGTGGGGATATAATTTTGGAGTGGTTGGTGCTATTATTTAATAAATGTATGGAGAGGGTAAGGTACCTAGGGATTGGCAGAGAGCGTGTATTGTTCCTTTGTATAAAGGCAAAGGGGACAAAAGAGAGTGCAAAAATTATAGGGAATAAGTCTGTTAGTGTACCTGGTAAAGTGTATGGTAGAGTTATTATTGAAAGAATTAAGAGTAAAACAGAAAGCAGGATAGCAGATGAACAAGGGGCTTTAGGAAAGGTAGGGGTGTGTAGACCAAGTGTTTACAGTGAAACATATAGGTGAACAGTATTTGGATAAGGTAAAGATGTTTTGTGGCATTTATGGATTTGGAAAAGGCGTATGATAGGGTAGATAGGGGGCAATGTGGCAGATGTTGCAGGTGTATGGAATAGGAGGAAGGTTACTGAAAGCAGTGAAGAGTTTTTATGAGGATAGTGAGGCTCAGGTTAGAGTGTGTAGGAGGGAAGGGGACTATTTCCCAGTAAATGGGCCTTAGACAAGGATGTGTGATGTCACCGTGGTTGTTCAATATATTTATAGATGGGGTTGTAAGAGAAGTAAAATGCGAGGGTCTTGGCAAGAGGTGTTGGGCTAAAAGATAAGAAGCAAATACAAAGTGGGAGTTGTCACAGTTGTTTTTGCTGATGACACTGTGCTTTGGGAGATTCTGAAGAGAAGCTGCAGAGGTTGGTGGATGAATTTGGTAGGGTGTGTAAAGAAGAAAATTGAAAGTGAATATAGGAAAGAGTAAGGTGATGAGGATAACAAAAGAATAGGTGACGAAAGATTGGATATCAGATTGGGGGGGGAGAGAGTATGGAGGAGGTGAATGTATTCAGATATTTGGGAGTGGACATGTCGGCGGATGGGTCTATGAAGGATGAGGTGAATCATAGAAATGATGGGGGAAAGGGTGAGTGGAGCACTTGGGAGTCTGTGGAGACAAAAAACCTTGTCCATGGAAGTAAAGAGGAATGTATGAGAGTATAGTTATACCAACGCTCTTATATGGGTGTGAAGCATGGGTGATGAATGTTGCAACGAGGAGAAGGCTGGAGGCAGTGGAGATGTCATGTCAGGAGTTTGGAAATTAGGAGGAGGTTCGGGATTACCAAAACGATTGTCAGAGAGCTGAGGAGGGTTGTTGAGGTGGTTTGGACATGTAGAGAGAATGGAACGAGACAGAGTGACTTCGAGAGTGTATAAATCTGTAGTGGAGGAAGGCGGGGTAGGGGTCGGCCTGGGAAAAGGTTGGAGGGAGGGGGTAAAGGAAGTTTGTGTGCGAGGGCTTGGATTTCCAGCAAGCATGTGTGAGCGTATTTGATAGGAGTGAATGGAGGCATATGGTTTTTAATACTTGACGTGCTGTTGGAGTGTGAGCAAAGTAACATTTATGAAGGGATTCAGGGAAACCGGCAGGCCGGACTTGAGTTCTGGAGATGGGAAGTACAGTGCCGGCACTCTGAAGGAGGGGTGTAAATGTTGCAGTTTTATAACTGTAGTGTAAAGCACCCTTCTGGCAAGACAGTGATGGAGTGAATGATGATGAAAGTTTTTCTTTTTCGGGCCACCCTGCCTTGGTGGGAATCGGCCGATGTGTTAATAAAAAAATAATAATAAAAAATTCATATTATTTTCGAAAAATGTGCTAAAATCGTATTTTATTTCATATTTCGACGTTTTAGAGCGTTTGAGTGCTTTTCTGGCAAAACTCATTTCTAGCTAAAATACGTAGATTTTCAAACTTTTAAATAAATTTCTACTGCAATTGAAATTTATGGGAAAAGTAAGCAAAATTTATGATTTTATTTAGGAAGCTTACTCATAGGTATATTTTATCTACAAAAATAGTTTTTCAGAAAATCCTTGAAAATGCCTTAAATCGTCAAAAAATGCAATAAAATCAAGTTTTATAGCATTTTTGAATTTTTTTTAATTATTTACATATTTTAAAAAATCCCATTAAAAATCTATAAAAATCAATTTTTATAGAATATTTCATATTATTTTCGAAAATACATGAAACATTAAAAAGCTCAGAAAAATGTGCTAAAATCGTATTTTATTGCATATTTCGACGTTTTAGAGTGGTTTGAGTGCTTTTCTGGCAAAACTCGTTTTTTAGGTAAAATACGTAGATTTTCAAACTTTTAAATATAATTTCTACTGCAATTGAAATTTATGGGAAAAGTTAGCAAAATTTTATGATTTTCTTTTACGAAGCTTACTCATAGGTGGATTTTATCTAAAAAAAATAGTTTTCAGAAAATCCTTCAAAATGCCTTAAATCGTCAAAAAATGCAATAAAATCAAGTTTTATAGCATTTTTAATATATATTAATTATTTACATATTTTTAAAAAATCCCATTAAAAATCTATAAAAATCAATATTTTTATAGAATATTTCATATTATTTTCGAAAAATACATGAAACATTAAAAAGCTCAGAAAAATGCTCTAAAATCGTATTTTATTGCATATTTCGACGTTTTAGAGCCGTTTGAGTGTTTTTCTGGCAAAACTCATTTTTTAGCTAAAATACTTAGATTAACACACTTTTAAATAGAATTTCTACTGCAATTGAAATTTATGGGAAAAGTAAGCAAAATTTTATTATTTTCTTTTAGGAAGCTTACTCATAGGTATATTTTATCTACAAAAATAGTGTTTTCAGAAAATCCTTGAAAATGCCTTAAATCGTCAAAAAATGCAATAAAATCAAGTTTTATAGTATTTTTGAATATTTATTAATTATTTACATATTTTAAAAAATCCCATTAAAAATCCATAAAAATCAATTTTTATAGAATATTTCATATTATTTTCGAAAATACATGAAACATTAAAAAGCTCAGAAAAATGTGCTAAAATCGTATTTTATTGCATATTTCGAATTTTAGGCGGTTTGAGTGCTTTTCTGGCAAAACTCATTTTTAGCTAAAATCTTAGATTATCACACTTTTAAATAGAATTTCTACTGCAATTGAAATTTATGGGAAAAGTAAGCAAAATTTTATGATTTTCTTTTAGGAGGCTTACTCAGGTATATTTTATCTAAAAAAATAGTTTTCAGAAAATCCTTGAAAATGCCTTAAATCGTCAAAAATGCAATAAAATCAAGTTTTTAGCTTTTTTGAATATTTATTAATTATTTACATTTTTTTAAAAATTCCATTAAAAATCTTTAAAAATCAATATTTTTATAGAGTATTTCATATTATTTTCGAAAATACATGAAACATTACAAAGCTTAGAAAAATGTGCTAAAATCGTATTTTATTGCATATTTCGACGTTTTAAGAGCGGTTTGAGTGCTTTTCTGGCAAAACTCATTTTTAGCTAAAATACTTAGATTTTCACACTTTTAAATATAATTTCTACTGCAATTGAAATTTATGGGAAAAGTAAGCAAATTTTATGATTTTCTTTTAGGAAGCTTACTCATAGGTATATTTTATCTAAAAAATAGTGTTTTCAGAAAATCACTTGAAAATGCCTTAAATCGTCAAAAAATGCAATAAAATCAAGTTTTATAGCATTTTGAATATTTATTAATTATTTACATATTTTAAAAATTCAATTAAAAATCTATAAAAATAAATATTATTATATAATATTTCATATTATTTTTCAAAAATACATGAAATATAAAAATATCATAAAAATGTGCTAAAATGGTATTTTATTGCATATTTCGACGATTTAGAGCAGTTTGAGTGCTTTTCTGCAAAACTCATTTTTAGCTACAATACCTAGATTTTCAAACTTTTAAATAAATTTCTACTGCAATTGAAATTTATGGGAAAAGTAAGCAAAATTTTATGATTTTCTTTTAGGAAGCTTACTCATAGGTATATTTTATCTAAAAATAATTTTTCAGAAAATCTTTCAAAATGCCTGAAATCGTCAAAAATGCAATAAAATCAAGTTTTATAGCATTTTGAATATTTATTAATTATTTACATATTTTTAAAAAATCCATTAAAAATCTAAAAAATCAATATTTTATAGAATATTTCATATTTCATAAGAAAAACTTTATAAAATTGGGTTGTCTGAATGTGCGTGGATGTAGTGCGGATGATAAGAAAGAGATGATTGCCGATGTTATGAATGAAAAGAAGTTGGATGTCCTGGCCTAAGCGAAACAAAGCTGAAGGGGTAGGCGAGTTTCAGTGGGAGTATCTAGAGAGTTAGAGCTAAGGAAGGGGTAGCAATAATGTTGAAGGATCAGTTATGGAAGGAAAAGAGGAATATAAATGTGTAAATTCAAGGATTATGTGGATTAAAATAAGGGTCGGATGCGAAAAGGGGTCATAATAAGCGTGTATGCACCTGGAGAAGAGAGGAGTGTAGAGGAGAGAGAGATTTTGGGAGATGTTAAGCGAATGTATAGGAACTTTTGAACCAAATGAGAGAGTAATTGTGGTAGGGGACCTAAATGCTAAAGTGGGAGAAACATGCAGAGAGGGTGTAGTAGGTAAGTTTGGGGTGCCAGGTGTAAATGATAATGGGAGCCCTTTGATTGAACTTTGTATAGAAGGGGTTTAGTTATAGGTAATACATATTTTAAGAAAAAGAGGATAAATAAGTATACAAGATATGATGTAGGGCGTAATGACAGTAGTTTGTTGGACTATGTATTGAAAGATAAAAGACTGTTGAGTAGACTTCAGGATGTACATGTTTATCGAGGGGCTACAGATATATCAGATCACTTTTTAGTTATAACTACAGTGGGAGTAAAGGTAGATGGGATACAAGGAAAATAGAATCAGTAAGTAAAAAGAGAGGTGAAGGTTTATAAACTAAAAGAGGAGGCAGTTAGGGTAAGATATACACAACTATTGGAGGATAGATGGGCTAGTGAGAGTGTAGGCAATGGAGTCGAAAATGTATGGGTAGATTTAAAAATGTAGTGTTAGAGTGTTCAGCAGAAGTTTGTGGTTACAGGCGAGTGGGTGCGGGAGGGAAGAGGAGCGATTGGTGGAATGATGATGTAAAGAGAGTAGTAAGGGAGAAAAGTTAGCATATGAGAGGTTTTTACAAAGTATAAGTGATGCAAGGAGGAAGAGTATATGGAGGAAAAAGAGGTTAAAGAGTGGTGAAGCAATGTAAAAGAGAGCAGATGAGAGAGTGGGTGAGATGTTATCAGCAAATTTTGTTGAAAATAAGAAAAAGTTTTGGAATGAGATTAATAAGTTGAGGAAGCCTAGAGAACAAATGGATTTGACAGTTAAAAATAGGAGAGGAGAGTTATTAAATGGAGATTAGAGGTATCAGGAAGATGGAGAGAATATTTTGAGGATTTGTTAAATGTTGATGAAGACAGGGAAGCTGTGATTTCGTGTGTAGGGCAAAGGGGGAATAACATCTTTGTAGGAGTGTGGAAAAAGCCAGTTGTGGGTGTAGGGGAAGTTCGTGAGGCAGTGGGTAGAATGAAAGGGGGGAAGGCAGCTGGGATTGATGGGATAAAGATAGAAATGTTAAAAGCAGGTGGGGATATAATTTTGGAGTGGTTGGTGCTATTATTTAATAAATGTATGGAAGAGGGTAAGGTACCTAGGGATTGGCAGAGAGCGTGTATTGTTTCTTTGTATAAAAAGGGAAAGGGGACAAAAGAGTGCAAAAATTATAGGGGAATAAGTCTGTTAGTGTACCTGGTAAAGTGTATGGTAGAGTTTTTTTGAAAGAATTAAGAGTAAAACAGAAAGCAGGATAGCAGATGAACAAGGGGCTTTAGGAAAGTTAGGGGTGTTAGACCAAGTGTTTGCAGTGAAACATATGAGTGAACAGTATTTGGATAAGGGTAAAGATGTTTTGTGGCATTTATGGATTGGAAAAGGCGTATGATAGGGTAGATAGGGGGCAATGTGGCAGATGTTGCAGGTGTATGGAATAGGAGGAAGGTTACTGAAAGCAGTGAAGAGTTTTATGAGGATAGTGAAGGCTCAGGTTAGAGTGTGTAGGAGGGAAGGGGACTATTTCCCAGTAAAGTGGGCCTTAGACAAGGATGTGTGATGTCACCGTGGTTGTTCAATATATTTATAGATGGGGTTGTAAGAGAAGTGAATGCGAGGTCTTGGCAAGAGGTGTTGGGCTAAGATAAAGAAGCAAATACAAAGTGGGAGTTGTCACAGTTGCTTTTTGCTGATGACACTGTCTTTGGGAGATTCTGAAGAGAAGCTGCAGAGGTTGGTGGATAGATTTGGTAGGGTGTGTAAAAGAAAATTGAAAGTGAATATAGGAAAGAGTAAGGTGATGAGGATAACAAAAGAATAGGTGACGAATTGGATATCAGATTGGAGGGAAGTATGGAGTGAATGTATTGAATTTGGGAGTGGACATTCGCGATGG
>WNWK01023320.1:0-31255 GCA_009830355.1 Cherax destructor
CCCTTCAGCATGACCAGGTGTTCTACACCTGTATTGTCGTAAATCACAGGTGATTTTTCAGGTGTTAAAATTTTGGACAATATCTTACAAGGCTTATACACTGCCTCTCTGTGAAGTGTGCTACGGGTACAGTCTCAGGGCCTTTAATATATTATTATTATCATTATTATTATTATTAGTAGTAGTATAGTAAATGTATGTAGTAGTATAGTAGAATAGTAATAGTAGTAGAGAAGTATATAGTAGTAGTATAGTAGAATAGTAATAGTAGAGTAGCAAAAGCAGCAGTAATATAAATAGTAGAAGTATATTAGTAGCAATAGGGTGATATTAGTAGTAGCAGAGCAGTGAGAAGTAGCAGTAGTAGTAGTGGTAAAAGTGGTAGTTGAAAAGTAGTAGTAGTGGTTTTTTTTTCATTATCAAAATTATTATTATTATTATTGTTATTCATATAATTATTAATTATATTGGTGACTGGTGCAGTGGCCCTGCTCCCCCACTGCTGGCACCCAGCACCCCCCCCACATTGTGACGCCTTGTAATACCCATGCTCAAAGCTGCGTAGGTGTCAGACACACCTGGTGCAAGCACCAGGTTTTTGGGCCCCCCATGACATCTTGGTGGTGAATGTTCCACCCACAGCGATCTCTCTCAGCTCCTGACAAGGCGCTGTTGCTGGACTGGTGCTGAGCTAGGAGAAAGGCGACAAAGGAGATGTGTTGGCTGTGGTGTCGTAGCCAGCTAGTATAAAAAGGGTGTTTTTATACTATTTCATCTTCAGTGCTGAGGACAGAAAAGGGGGGGTAATTCTTACATCAGTGGAGGCTCAGTTATAAGGATAAAATTAATCCCCCCCATTAACACCACTGTTAGAAATTCCACTGCTGTCACTATGTGGTAGACTCTGAAACTGCTGTCACCAGTGTGGTAGACTCTGAACCACTGCGCCCAGTGTGGTAGTCTCGAACCCTGCTGTCACCAAGGGTAGACTCTGAAACACTGCTGTCCCCGTGGGTAGACAGAACCACTGCTGTCACCAGTGGGTAGACTCTGAACCACTGATGCCGTGTGGTAGATTTGAACCACTGCTGTCCCCGTGTGGAAACTCTGCCCCACGCTGTCCCCAGTGTGGTAGACTCTGAACCACTGCTGTCACCAATATGGTAGACTCTGCACCACTGCTGTCAACAATATAGTAGAATCTGCACCACTGATGTCCCAAGGGGGGGAGACTCTGCACCCTGCTTTACCAATATGGTAGACTCTGCATCACTGATGTCACCAGTGTGGTAGACTCAGCACCACAGCTGTCACCAGAGTGGTGTTTTAAACACTGCTGTCACCCGTGGGTAGACACTGAACCATCTGTCAACAATATGGTGGAATCTGCACCACTTGTGTCACCAGTGTGGTAGATCCCCACTGCTGTCACCAGTGTGGTGATCTCCCACTGCTGCCCAGTGTGGTGACTCTGCTTTTGCTGTCACCAAATGGTAGACTCTACCACCTGTCACCAATGGGTAGCTCTGTACTGCTGTCACCAGTGGGTGACTCTGCATCACTGCTGCCCCCAGTATAGTGACCCTGAACCACTGCACTAACAATATTCCAGACAATATTAAAACAGCAGTTGATACATTACGATATTTAGAAGTATTGGAGGTAGGGTCAGTCTTGTTCTCGACTCCATCATGAGGCCGGAAATCCCTCTTCTCTCCTGTTCCCCGCTGTTTTGGTCTTTTCCCCATTTCCCCGAAGAAGAGTACCTCGGCTGGGTGAAGCTCATCTTGAGGGCTGCTTTGGGGAAGCATAAGAAGAATTGACTTTGATCATTCTGATAGTGCTGGTCTTGAAAAGGTTTTCCGCCTTTTGTTGAATGTGGAATGGCCGTCTCTGGGGAGTGAGTTTGTGTCCATGCCAAAGGCGCAGGATGAGATGACCTCAGGGGTAGAGACCAAAACATTTTTTGGGGCTTGATGGATGTTTTGGTCTTCAACTCTCTTTATGTAATCCCAAAAGAGCGTCAACCTTTTGCTCTACAGTGGATACATTCCCTTCATCCGGCCGGAGTGAAGCTGGGAGACAGCACGGAGCGGATTTTCCGGGGTTCCAGGCGTTAGCATCTCATTGAGGATCTCATCTCTGTCTGAGGTAAAGTTGAAGATTCGACGGTCGACGAAGTGATCGAAGTCCTAATCAATACTGTTTTGACAAGCCCCAGGGTCAGCAATCATCAGCGTGGGTTTCCCCATCTCGTAGAACCCACACACAGTTAACTCCCGAGCCTCCTGTAAACCTGTCCAAAAAAAATAAGTTCAGGGTCCGCAGTCACCAGTCTGGGGCTTACAACTCCCAGAACCCACACACAGTTGAACACCGAGGCTTCTTGGATTTTATATAAACAAAAAGAATAAGCAATGAAGAGACCTACTGGCCCATGCGAGGCAGGTCCAACTCCCCCCACCCACACCCATTCATGTATTTATCTTACCTATTTCTAAAATTTTCGCGCTTGGGAGTTTGTCCCCTCAACAACTCAATTACCCTACCAGAACTTTAATATATCTTTTCTAACAAATTTTCTAACCTGAAACCATTGTTGGGGTCCTGTCTTGGAAATTTTTTTAGCACATTATTTATATTCCCTTTATATATATATATATATATATATATATATATATATATATATATATATATATATATATATATATATATATATATATATATGTATATATATATATATATATATATTATATATATATATATATATATATATATATATATATATATATATATATATATATATATATATTTATATATATATTATATATATATTTATATATATATATATATATATATATATATATATATATATATATATATATATATATATATATATATATATATATATATATATATATATATATATATATATATTAACAAGTCGGCCGTCTCCCCCCCGGGTATGGTGACCTAAAAAAAAAGAAAATCCCCAAAAAGAAAATACTTTCCATCATTCAACACTTTCACCTCACTCATACATAATTATTTTCTTTGCAGAAAGGGGTAATACGCAGCTGAGAAATAAATCCCTCCCAACTGTCACTATCCCGCCCCTCCTTTAAAGTGTAGGCATTGTACTTCCCATTTCCAGGACTCAAATCCAACTAAATCAATTAACGGTTTCCCTGAATCCCTTCACAAAAAAATTCCCCTCACACTCCAACAGCTCGTCAGGTCCCAAAAAACCCTTCGTCCCATTCACGCCTATCTAACACGCTCACACATGCCTGCTGGAAGTCCGCCCCTCGCCTACAAAACCTCCTTTACCCCCTCCCTCCAACCCGAGGACGACCCCTCCCGCCTTCCTTCCCCCACAGATTTTACGCTTCAAGTCATTCTACTTTGATCCATTCTCTCTAAATGACCAAACCACCTCAACAACCCTCTTCAGCCCTCTGACAAATTTTTAGTAACTCCACACCTCCTCCTAATTTCCAACCCTGATTTTCTGCATAATATTTACACACACATTGCCCTTAGACAACATCTCCACTGCCTCCAGCCGCCTCCTCGCTGCAGCATTTACAACCCATGATTCACACACATATAATAGTGTTGATCCACTATACTTTCGTACATTCCTTCTTTGCCTCCATGGATAACGCGTTTTGTCTCCACAGATACCTCAACGCACCACTCACCTTTTTTTCTTCATCAATTCTATGGTTAACCTCATCCTTCATAAACCCATCCGCTGAAAAATCAACTCCCAAATATCTGAAAACATTTACTTCTTCCATAATCCCTCTCTCCAATGTTATATCCATTTTTTCTTTATTTAAATCATTTGATACCCTCATCACCTTACTGTTATCTATGTTCACTTTCAATTTTCTACCTTAACACACCCTCCCAAACTCGTCTACTAACCTTTGCAACTTTTCTTTAGAATCTCCCATAAGCACAGATCATCAGCAAAAATAACTGTGTCAACTCCCATTTTTCATTTAATTCCCATAATTTAATCCCACCCCTCCCCAACACCCTACAATTTACTTCTTTACAACCCCATCTATAAATATATTAAACAACCATTGTGACATTACACATCCCTGTCTAAGACCTACTTTTACTGTCTTTTACCGTCTAACACCTACTATCCTCATAAAAAACTCTTTACAGCCTTCAGTAACTTACTACCTATTCCATACACTTGCAACATTTGCCACATTGCTCCCCTATCCACTCTATCATATGCCTTTTCTAAATCCATAAATTCAATGAAAACTTCTCTACCTTTATCTATATATTGTTCATAATGCTTCACTGTAAACACTTGATCTACACATCCCCTACCCACTCTAAGCCTCCTTGCTCATCTGCAATTCTACTCTCTGTCTTATCTCTAATTCTTTCAATAATAACTTACCGTACACTTTACCTGGTATACTCAGTAAACTTATTCCCATATAATTCTTACAATCTCTTGTATCCCCCTTCACTTTATATAAAGGAACTATACATGCTCTCTGCCAATCCCTAGGTATCTTCCCCTCTTTCATACATTTATTAAACAACAATACCAACTACTCCAACACTATATCCCCCCTGCTTTTAACATTTTGTCATGATCCCGTTAGTTCCAGCTGCTTTACCCTTTTCATTCTACGTAATGCCTCACGCACCTCCCCCACACTCACATCCTGCTCTTCTTCACTCCTAAACGATGTTGTACCTCCCTGGCCATTGCATGAAATTACCGCCTCCCTTTTTTCATCGACATTTAAAAGTTCCTCAAAATATTCCCGCCATCTACCCAATACCTCCAGCTCCCCATCTACTAATTCCCTACTCTGTTTTTAACTGACAAATCCATTCATTCCCTAGGCTTTCTTACCTTGTTTATTCACTCCAAAAAATTTCTTGTTTTCAGCAAAATTTCTTGACAAAGCCTCTCCCACTCTTATATCTGCTCTCTTTTGCACTCTCCCACTCTCTTCACCTTTCTTTTACTCTCCGTATACTCTGCTCTCTTCTATTAACACTTCTGTTTTGTAAAACCTCTCATAAACTACCTTTTTCTCTTTATCACACCCTTTACTTCTTCATTCCACCACTCCTCCTCTTTCCTCTTGCACCCACCCTCCTATAGCCACAAACTTCTGCCCCACATTCTAATACTGCATTTTTAAAACTATCCCAACTCTCTTCAACCCCCCCACTACTCATACTTGCACTAGCCCACCTTTCTGACAATAGTGGCTTATATCTCACCCTAACTTCCTCCTCCCTTAGTTTATTCACTTTTACCTCTCTCTTATTTGCTGTTGTCATTTTCTTTTTGTCCCATCTACCTTTTACTCTAACTGTAGCTACAACTAAATTATGATCCGATATATCCGTTGCCCCTCTATAAACATTTACATCTTGAAGTCTACCCATCAACCTTTTATCCACCAATACATAATCTAACAAACTACTTTCATTACGTGCTATATCATACCTTGTATACTTATTTATCCTCATTTTCATAAAATATGTATTACTTATTACCAAACCTCTTTCTACACATAGCTCAATTAACGGTTCCCCATTTACATTTATCCCTGGCACCCCAGATTTACCTACTACTCCCTCCACAACATTTTTACCCACTTTAGTATTTAGATCCCCAACCACAAGCACTTTCTCACTTGGTTCAAAACTCCCCACACACTCACTTAACATTTCCCAAAATCTCTCTCCTCTACACTTCTCTCTTCTCCAGGTGCATAAACACTTACTATAACCCACTTTTCACATCCAACCTTTATTTTACTCAACATAATCCATGAATTTATAAATTTATAATCCCTTTTTACCTGCCATAACTGATTATTCAACATTATTGCCACTCCTTCTTTAGCTCTAACTCTATTTGAAACCCCTGACCTAATCCCATTTAAATCTCCACACTGAAACTCTCCTTAAAGCCAGGACATGCAACTTCTTTTCATTCATAACATCTACAATCATCTCGTTCTTATCATTTGCACAACATCCACGCACATTCAAAGATCCCACTTTGACAGTTTTCTTCTTTTTCTTTTTAGTAAATCTATTCAAGAAAAGGGTTACCAGCCCATTGTTCCCGGCATTTTAGTTGACTTTTACAACACGCATGGTTATGGAGGAAAGATTCTTATTCCACTTCCCATGGATATGAAAGGAAAAGAAATAAGAACAAGAAGTATTAAGATAAAATCAAAGAAAACTCAGATGAGTGTTATACATAAATGTGTATATGTATGTGTAGTGTGACCTAAGTGTGACACCAGCAATCATACCATCATGTAAAACAAATACAGGCTTTCGTTTTACACTCACTTGGCAGGACGGTAGTACCTTCCTGGGTGGTTGCTGTCTACCAACCTACTAATTATATATATATATATATATATATATATATATATATATATATATATATATATATATATATATATAAACAAACACTGATCTCTGGCCGAAGGAGACTCGAACCTGCGAACCATGTGACGGTATGCAGTGCTTAACCGACCGTACCACACTGGACCAATAAATTACCATTAAGCTCGCAGCGTTGATCCAAGGCAGCCAGCTTTCAGGCAGGTGGCATACAGCTTTTCATCTCATCCCCTGCATGCATCGACCAACTAGAGATTTTTACAATGCTAGAATTCGCAGTCTCCTTCGGCCAGAGATCAGTGTTTGTGAATATTTCGCCTGCTCTTGCAATTCCTAGCATATATATATATATATATATATATATATATATATATATATATATATATATATATATATATATATATATATATATATATATATATATATATATATACACAGAGGGTGTGGTAGGTAAGTTTGGGGTGCCAGTGAAAATGATAATGGGAGCCCTTTGATTGAACTTTGTATAGAAGGGGTTTAGTTATAGGAAATACATATTTTAAGAAAAAGAGGATAAATAAGTATACAAGATATGATGTAGGGCGAAATGACAGTAGTTTGTTGGACTATGTATTGGTAGATAAAACTGTTGAGTAGAGTTCAGGATGTACATGTTTATAGAGGAGCCACAGATATATCAGATCACTTTTTAGTTATAGCTACAGTGGAGTAAAAGGTAGATGGGATACAAGGAAAATAGAAGCAGTAAGTAAGAAAGAGGTGAAGGTTTATACTAAAGAGGAGGCAGTTAGGGTAAGATATAAACAACTATTGGAGGATAGAGGGTTAGTGAGAGTGTAGGCAATGGGGTCGAAGTTTATGGGGTAGATTTAAAATGGAATGTTAGAGTGTTCAGCAGAAGTTTGTGGTTACAGGCGAGTGGGTGGGGAGGGAAGAAGAGCGATTGGTGGAATGATGATGTAAAGAGAGTAGTAAGGGAGAAAAAGTTAGCATATGAGAGGTTTTACAAAGTAGAAAGTGATGCGAGGTAAGAGTATATGGAGAGAAAAAGAGAGGTTAAGAAGTGGTGAAGCAATGTAAAAAGTGAGCAAATGAGAGAGTGAGTGAAATGTTACCAACAAATTTTGTTAAAAATAAGAAAAAGTTTTGAGGAAATTAATAAGTTGAGGAAGCCTAGGGAACAAATGGATTTGACAGTTAAAAATAGGAGAGGAGAGTTATTAAATGAAGAGTTATAAGTATTGGGAAGATGGAGGGAATATTTTGAGGAGTTGTTAAATGTTGATGAAGACAGGAAAGCTGTGATTTCGTGTATGGGCAGGAGAATAACATCTTGTAGGAGTGTGGAAGAGCTAGTTGTGAGTGTGGGGGAAGTTCGTGAGGCAGTGGGTAGAATGAAAGGTAAGGCAGCTGGGATTGATAGGATAAAGATAGAAATGTTAAAAGCAGGTGGGGATATAGTTTTGGAGTGGTTGGTGCTATTATTTAATAAATGTATGGAATAGGGTAAATACCTAGGGACTGGCAGAGAGCATGTATTGTTCCTTTGTATAAAGGCAAAGGGGACAAAAGAGAGTGCAAAAATATAGGGGAATAAGTCTGTTGAGGTACCTGGTAAAGTGTATGGTATAGTTATTTGAAAGAATTAAGAGTAAGACAGAAAGCAGGATAGCAGATGAACAAGGGGCTTTAGGAAAGGTAGGGGATGTGTAGACCAAGTGTTTACAGTGAAACATATTGGTGAACAGTATTTGGATAAGGGTAAAGAGATTTTTGTGGCATTTATGGATTTGGAAAAGGCGTATGATAGGGTGGATAGGGGCAATGTGGCACATGTTGAGTGTATGGAATAGGAGGTAGGTTACTGAAAGCAGTGAAGAGTTTTTATGAGGATAGTGAGGCTCAGATTAAAGTGTGTAGGAGAGAGGAGATTATTTCCCAGTAAAAGTAGGCCTTAGACAAGGATGTGATGTCACCGTGGTGTTCAATATATTTATAGATGGGGTTGTAAGAGAAGTGAATGCGAGGGTCTTGGCAAGAGGTGTGGGGTTAAAGATAGAGAATCAAATACAAAGTGGGAGTTGTCACAGTTGCTCTTTGCTGATGACACTGTGCTATTGGGAGAATTCTGAAGAGAAGTTGCAGAGGTTGGTGGATGAATTTGGTAGGGTTGTAAAAGAAGAAAATTGAAAGTGAATATAGGAAAGAGTAAGGTGATGAGGATAACAAAAGATTAGGTGACGAAAGATTGGATATCAGATTGGAGGGAGAGTATGGAGGAGGTGAATGTATTCAGATATTTGGGATGGAATGTCAGCAGATGGGTCTGTGAAGGATGAGGTGAATCATAGAATTGATGAGAGGAATAGGGTGAGTGGAGCACTTCGGAGTCTGTGGAGACAAAGAACCTTGTCCATGGAAGTAAAGAGGGGAATGTATGAGAGTATAGTTATACCAACACTCTTATATAGGTGTGAAGCATGGGTGATGAATGTTGACAAGGAGAAGGCTGGAGGCAGTGGAGATGTCATGTCTGAGGTCAATGTGTGGTGTGAATATAATGCAGAGAATTCGGAGTTTGGAAATTAGGAGGAGGCAGGATTACCAAAACTATTATCCAGAGAGCTGAGGAGGGGTTGTTGAGGTGGTTCGGACATGTAGAGAGAATGGAACAAGACAGAATGACTTCGAGAGTGTATAAATCTGTAGTGGAGGGAAGGTGGGGTAGGGGTCGGCCTAGGAAAGGTTGGAGGGTGGGGGTAAAGGAGGTTTTGTGTGCGGGGCTTGGACTTCCAGCAAGCATGTGTGAGCGTATTTGATAGGAGTGAATGGAGACAAATGGTTTTTAATACTTGACGTGCTGTTGGAGTGTGAGCAAAGTAACATTTATGAAGGGATTCAGGAAACCGGCAGGCGGACTTGAGTCCTGGAGATGGGAAGTACAGTGTCTGCACTCTGAAGGAGGGGGTGTTAATGTTGCAGTTTTATAACTGTAGTGTAAAGCACCCTCTGGCAAGACAGTGATGGAGTGAATGATGATGAAAGTTTTTCTTATTCGTGCCACCCTGCCTTGGTGTGAATCGGCCGATGTGTTAATAAATATATATATATATATATATATATATATATATATATATATATATATATATATATATATATATATATATATATATATATATATATATATATATATATTTAAAAAAACGTGAAACAATAAAAAAGAAATAAATTGTGCTAAAATGTTATTTTATTGTATAATTCGAGTGGTTTCAATCTAACATATTTTCTGACATATCTCATTATTTATCTTATAATAACCTCTCGAAGCCAAGGTTATGCAGGTTATTATCAGATAATAACTAATACTGATAACTATTTATAAACTAAATCACATTTCATCCACAATCCCTGAGGTGTTTTAAGACACAATCACAAGTTAACAATCTTTTGGGGTGTTTCAGAGGTACAAAATCATCATTAAACAATATCTGGGGTGTTTCTGAGGCACAAAATCGTCACTAAACAATCTCCGGGGTGTTTCAGGGGCATACCATCACCAACCAAACAATCACTGGAGTGTTTCAAGGCATAATCATAACCTAACAACAATCTATGGGGGTGTTTCAAGCCACAATCATAACCTAAAACAATCTCTGGGGTGTTTCAAGGCACAATCATAACCTAACAACAATCTCTGGGAGTGTTTCAAGGCACAATCATAACCTAACAACAATCTCTGGGGTGTTTCAAGGCACAATCATAACCTAACAACAATCTCTGGGGTGTTTCAGGCACAATCATAACCTAACAACAATCTCTGGGGGTGTTTCAAGGCACAATCACCACCTAACAACAATCTCTGGGGGTGTTTCAAGGCACAATCACCACCTAACAACAATCTCTGGGGGTGTTTCAAGGCACAATCACCACCTAACAACAATCTCTCACCTCGTCAACATACAGCCATCTTGGGTACTTTTGGAGATGAAATTAGGCATGTGACCCAGGATGGGCAGTGCCCCAGGGGCAGTGGGCACCCCACGCGATGCCCAGTAGTTAAGGTGGTGCTTAGGTATGCTAGCACCGCCGTCACCACCACCACCACCACCGCCACCACCAGAAGCACCATCCTCACCCTGTAATTTATTAGAGTGGTGATTAATGTTACATGGGCAGACCCACAGAGGCGGAGCAAGGAGCTGTGAATCGACCCCTGCAACCACGTGTAGAGGAAGTACAGGTAGGTAAGGTGACGTAGAAGGTTCAGAGTGAACCCATGGTTCACCCAGAGGTGTAGGAGTGAACCATGGTTCACCAAGAGATGTAGAGTGAACCAAGGTTCACACAGATGTAAAGTGAACCATGGTTCACCTAGAGGTGTAGAGTGAACCATGGTTCACCCTGAGATGTAGAGTGAACCATGGTTCACACAGAGATGTAGAGTAAACCATGGTTACCCACAGGAGTGAACCATAGTTCACAAGAGATGTAGAGTGAACCATGGTTCACCCAGAGATGTAGAGTGAACCATGGTTCACAAGAGATGTAGAGTGAACCATGGTTCACCTAGTGATGTAGAGTGAACCATGGTTCACCCAGAGGGTGAGAGTGAACAATGGTTCACCCTGAGATGAAGAGTAAACCATGGTTCACCCAGAGATGTAGAATTAACCATGGTTCACCTAGAGATGTAGAGTGAACCATGGTTCACCCAGAATGTAGAGTAAACAATTTTTCACCCAGAGGTGTAGAGTGAACCATGGTTCACATAGAGTTGTAAGTGAACCATGGTTCACCCAGAGGTGTAGAGTGAACCATGGTTCACCCTGAGATGAAGAGTAAACCGTAGTTCACCCAGAGATGTAGAATTAACCAAGGTTCACCCAGAGATCTAGAGTGAACCATGGTTCACACAGAAGATGTAGAGTGAACCATAGTTCACCAAGAGGTGTAGAGTGAACCATGGTTCATCCTGAGGTGAAGAGTAAACCATGGTTCACCCAGAGATGTAGAGTGAATTATGGTTCACCCAGAGATGTAGAGTGAACCATGGTTCACACAGAAATGTAGAGTGAACCATAGTTCACCAAGAGGTGTAGAGTGGACCATGGTTCACCCAGAGGTGTAGAGTGAATTATGGTTCACCCAGAGATGTAGAGTGAACCATGGTTCACAAGAAATGTAGATGAACCATAGTTCACCAAGAGGTGTAAGTGGACCATGGTTCACCCAGAGGTGTAAGTGAACCCATGGTTCACCCAGAGTTGGAGAGTGAAACATGGTTCACCCAGAGGTGTAGAGTGAACCCAAGGTTCACCCAGAGATGCAGAGTGAACCATGGTTCACCCAGAGGTGTAGAGTGACCCGTGGTTCACCCAGTGAAGCTGAGTGAACCCAAAGTTCACCCATAGATGCAGAGTGAACCATGGTTCACCCAGAGGTGTAGAGTGAACCATGGTTCACCCAGAGATGCAGAGAGGTAAAACCTATACCTTCAAGAACATGGAAGAAATATAGGAAGTAGAGAATACTAGAGAAGAAGTAAGGAGAAGAATCAGGAAGGAAAATTCATGGGTAAGAAGAGGATGAACGTCAGTCTGAGAATTACACAACAGTGAAAGCAAATCTGAGACAAAGTTGCTACACAGCCACACCAGGAGGAAGAAAACAGTGAAGCACATGGAAAGCTCTAGGTCCAGGAAGTGACCAGGAAGTCTGGGAGAGTTCAACCAGAATTTTAAGGAATTATTCACAGAGGAGACAGGAAGGGTGATAGGGTGAGTGCACCAGCGAGTGCTGTACAAAATACATACACCAGAAGAGATGAAGAAGTTGGTGTTTAAACTAGACACCTGGAAGACTGTGGGGCGAGGTAATAGATCTTCTGTGGGTCCTGGGAGAGGTAGCAGAGGTACTAGAGTCTAGGATGTTACTGGTGGTAAGATCAGGTAATATATCTCTGTGCGTCCTGAGAGAGGCAGCAGAGGTACTAGAGTCTGGGAGGAATTACTGGTGGTCGGACCACGTAATATATTTGAGCAAGGCAGCAGAGGCACTGTGTGTGCTACCAGTGACAACTGCCAGAATGCATATTGAGGAGCTTTACAAGAGAGCTGACTACATATGAGGAGCTTTGCAAGAGAGCTGACTACATATAGAGGAGCTTTACAAGAGAGCTGACAACATATAGAGGAGCTTTACAAGAGAGCTGACAACATATAGAGGAGATTTATAACAGAGTTCACATGAAAGGGGAGCTTTACAAGAGAGCTGACAACATAAAGAGGAGATTTATAACAGAGCTGGCAACATATAGAGGAACTTTACAAGAGAGCTGACAACATATAGAGGAGCTTTACAAGAGAGCTGACAACATATAGAGGAGATTTATAACAGAGCTGACAACATATAAACTTTACAAGTGAGCTGACTGCATATAAAGGCGCTTTACAAGTAAGCTGACTGCATATAAAGGCGCTTTACAAGTGAGCTGACTGCATATAATTCCAAATAAGGTAGATTTTTTACACAACTTACCAGGTGTAACTGTGTTCTTCAAGAGTGAAGTAACTGTGTTCTTCAAGAGTGAAGTAACTGTGTTCTTCAAGAGTGAAGTAACTGTGTTCTTCAAGAGTGAAGTAACTGTGTTCTTCAAGCGTGAACAGTTATGAAAGAGTCTGAGTGTGTTGTAATGCAGGTGGGTTCTCCAGGAAATAACTGCGAGCACTGTACCACAACAACCCACTTGTTATCAGTGTGAAGCCACAAGCGGGTTGCTGACTGGGTTTTATTGGGTGGGGGAAATTTTCAAGTCTATCTGCCACACCAGGGTCATTATTTCAGCCTGTTGACCACCAGTCAAGCACAATTTAGTACCTAAAATACTAATTAACGTCAACTACCAGTGTATATACACTGATATACACCACTCAATGTATATCATCCTGCCATTCACGGCAACTAGTATTATCAGATACGATGATAGTGAATGACACTCAGGACCTGATTGACTCATTCTCAATCACGGGAATTACTTCACCATCCAAAACATGCCTCTCCTACACACTTGCATGCACACATTTTTTAGTTTAATATCTTAATAATGCAGCCCATACCCATCCTGTGGGTGGTAATCAAAAGATTACAGAGGTACATAATGGGTCCAGGACTGTACTTCAACATTACAGAGGTACATTATGGGACCAGAGACTGTACCTCAATATAACAGGCACATAATGGGTCCAGGGACTGCACCTGAACATTACAGAGGTTCATAAAGGGTACAGGGACAGTATCTCAACATTACAGAGGCACATAATGAGTCCAGGGACTGTACCTCAACATTAAAGAAACACAAAATGGGTCCAGGGACTGTACCTCAACATTACAGAGGCACATAATGGGCCTTCTCAGAGATACTGGTAACCCAGCCAGAGATAATGATAACCCAGTCAGAGATACTGGTAACCCAGCCAAAGATATTGGAAACCCAGCCAGAAATACTGGTAACACTGCCAGAGATACTGGTAACCTAGTCAGAGATACTGGTAACCCAGTCAGAGATATTGGTAACCCTGCCAGAGATACTGGTAACCCTGCCAGAGATACTGGTAACCCTGCCAGAGATACCTATAACCCTGCCAGAGATACTGGTAACCCAGCCAGAGATACCTATAACCCAGCCAGAGATACTGGTAACCCAGCAGGAGACGGGCGGCAGTGACATCCAAGAGTCTGCTTATTTTGTTGGATGCACCATAGACATGTGGCTCCTCCTGCCTGATAGACATGTGGCTCCTCCTGCATGATAGACATGTGGCTCCTCCTAGGTGATAGAATGATGGTAGAGGGAGTGATTGGTGTCAGTTTCCCTCAGTCTTGAGTCAGTGGGGTTCAGTTGAAGTTCTTTTCGTATTATTATTCACAAACTGCTAACTGACAGTCCAAAATTGTAATCTGCTCCCTCTGACAGTGCCAGTTCATTAGTTCAATCAGGCATCTGAAGACCAATATGAGATGGAATTAACATATGCACTCCAACTCCACTGTGCACAGTCCTACCATACCTGTGTCTGGCTTCTGACACAAACATGTCACAGTTTATACTTAACGAGTTGAGAACATTTATGGATGATAAAGAATAAGTTACATTTAGAATGTCAACCTTTGATTTATGGACATATTTGATATATGGACATATTCAAACACTTATGTTTGAAGGGTAGAGGCCCAGTTATTGATGAGTGCTCCAACTTCTTTAAGAGAGCCATCACTCTGTATGACAGCAGCACTACCAGCTGCACCAGTGGATTGCTGAACACAACCATCAACATAAATAATTTGTAACAGAGTGTACTATGTGAGTAAGGCCTCCTGCTTGGCTTCAAGGCGAAGCTTTAGTTATGATTTAAGAAGTTTTTTGAGGGATAGGGAGCGATAATGGCTTGGAATGGGGTAATATCCCATGGAGCGAGCAAGTGCCGCTGTTGCCATACTTGACATATATCATGTATCTGGTTCATGTGGAGGTCAGTTATGTTTTTACGATCCACCTGGAGAGGTGTTCACCAGTGCTGAGGAAAGTTTGGAAGGCTTCTCTGGAAGGGTTTGAATGGGTTTACCTGAGTATATTGACCACCAAAAAATTTAGATTTTGGCCTACAGTTGCTTACACTGGTTGGATCACCTGGATCATATATCGTAGGTAACACTGATAATAATGTAGTAATATATTTATTTCTACAAGAACGTGTACAAGGTATACGGGCCTAGTAGACATCAATGACATATTACTATATACAAAGGCGCTTGTTATGCAGAGCATTTCGGGAAAATTAGTTCAGTTCTGTCCCAGCATGCGACCCACACCAGTCGACTAACACCCAGATACCCATTTTACTGACGGTGTAAGGAAACGTTTCTACCCTCGCCAGGTATCGTACCCGGACACTCGCCGTGTGAAGCGAGAGCTTTAGCCACCACGCCACGAGACACCGTGACTTAAGCAGTGTTGCGTAAGTTTTGGTTTCTAGATTATTATTATTATAATCAAATAGAAGCGCTAAACCACAGGGGTTATACAGTTTTGGTTTCTAGAGACTTGCAGAACAATGTCGCATGGGTGACTGAGAGCAAGATTATTTAGACATAGGTACAAATAAGTACAATTATCATACATATAATTATGTGTAAACGACTTGTTTTGTAAATCAGTGGTAGTACATCAGCGGTGGCACTTCAGTGGTGGTACATAAGTGGTGGTACAACAGTGGTACTACATCAGCGGTGGTATATCAGTGGTACCATTTCAGAGATGGTACATCAATGGTGGTAAATCAGTGGTAGAACATCAGTGGTAGTACATCAGTGGTAGTACATCGGTGGTACAACATCAGTGGTGGTACATCAGTGGTGGTACATCAGTGGTAGCACATCAGTGATGGTACATCAGTAGTGGTACATCAGTGGTGGTACATCAGTGGTGGCACATCAGTGGTGGTACATCAATAGTGATACATAAGTTGTAGTACATCAGTAGCAGTACATCAGTTACAGTACATCAGATATGGAACATCATTGGTAGTACATTAGTGGTGGTTCAACAGTTGTGGTACATCAGTAGTGATACATCAGTGGAAGTACATCAGAAGTGGTACATGAGTCGTGGTACATCTGTGGTAGTACGTCAGTGGTACTCTATCAGTGGTAGTACATAACTAGTGGTACATCAGTGGTGGTCCATCGGTGGTAATACATCAGTGGTGGTATATCAGTGGTGCAACATCAGTAGAAGAACATCAGTTGTGGTACATCAGTGGCAGTACATCAGGGGTAGTACATCTGTGGTAGTATATCAGTTGTGGTACATCAGGGGTAGTACATCAGTAGTGATATATCAGTGGTGGTACATCAGTGATAGCACATCAGTGGTAGTACATCAGTGGTGGTACATCAGTTATGGTACATCAGCGGTTGTACATCAGTGGTGGTACATCAGTAGTAGTACATCAATAGTACTGAATCAGTGGATTTTTTTTTATTTAAAAACACATATATACATAATCCAATAAATGCCCAAGAATAAATCAGGCTCATATAAACAAAAACAAGCAAACAGAACAGAAATAAACACATCTGTCAATATATCCTATAATAAGAACCCGTGCCAAAAGCACATAAAAAACAAAAAATTGTCCATCCTACTACCTATCCTAGCTAAATTTTCTATACAAGAACATAACACACTGTCAATGAAACTGTACATACACTGTCTCAAAAACACCGTAAAATTAAACCTTTGGTTACATATCCTACTTCTTCCCTACCACAAAACGCAGTACAAAGGCATGAAATAACATAAAACCTTAAACTTTCTGCCTATAAAACAGTTGTTGCACAATAACATATAAAAACAACTGACCCCCGTAATAAGGGTCACACCACAACATCATCTTAAATAAGAAATACATTAACATCAAGCCATCACTACCGTAGACAACACTGTCTACAACACAACGTCCCACTCCCACACCGGAGAATAAGTCCACACAAAACACATTTGTGTTGCATACATATACAAACTCTCTAGAAAAAAAACACATAAATATGCAGAAGCTGCACATAATGTAAATTCAAACAAAAGATAGTAAACACATACAAAATACAGTACTAAAAACGTTAAACCTAAGAAATACATAGCAAAACATCAACTTAATCCTACATGAATTGCCACAGATACCTGTGCCAACTGCACCCAAGCACACCTGCACACTGTCGGTTGTCTAACACCTAATACCTCCTAACCTCAAACCTGCCACATAAATGCAATCTGCCAGCACATCACCACCGACAAACCCTACTACTTGATCTTTAGAATATTACACTACTACATCCTAGAGGAAAACCCCATGCGTCCATGACCCCTATGACCCCCCCAAACCAACATCACTCCAAGTCTGAGTCAACACACACCTGAAAAATTACCTACAACCCCATAAAACCCCTGAATAGTCCAAAACTCGGACACCCACGATACCACCCCGACCCAACCCATCCTAGCTTCAACCCTGTATACCCACGCCTAACCAACCACACATCAATCAACCAAACTATAACCTAGTCAACCCCTTCCCGATATGCCCAACCTCCCCCTCCCCCACTCGACCAGTCCCCATCGATTGGCTCCTACTTCATCCCCAAAACTTTAAAAGGGACACCACTGTCATCGTTCTATAACCCTCAGAGAAAGCCTCCACCCAAGTTCTCCCATACAAACCCTGATTCCTACATTTCGTCCTGTAAAAATGTACCGCCAAGGCACGAACCCGCCTCCCACCCACTACCTCGCGCATACCCCACGACACACATATATGAAATCAACCACCAGGTACATTAACCCTCTACGTACATTTTCCCCAAACCCACCAATATCCAGGCTTAAAGCCCCTAACATCAAAAGCCCACCCCCACCCACACTCCTCAGAACCCGTCCAAACCATTCCTGTACCCCGCCTAAATCTTCACAAAAATACACGCATGGTATGACGTATCCAAAAACCCACATCGCAAACAAGTACCCTCACTTGCTAAACCCATTAAAAACAATTGCGCTTTAGAAGCCAAGATTCCATGTAGGAATCGAAAAACCGTCTCCCTAACCCTCGCCCTCAGCCTCAACTTCCGGAAACCTACCCAAGTCGCCTGCCAATTATACTTTGGGTACTCTGCTACCCCCTGCACTATACCCCCCCTCCCACAAGCTTGTCCAAAAGCCCCACCCGAAAACCCCTTGGCTCTCTGACGACTAGTAAAACCCTCAACATTGCCTCACATAAACTCAGGTCACGTCCACTCCACCACCTCCGTACCTCACGCATGACCACTCCCACCCGCTTATCCCCCACCCCTCCCTCCTCCACATATCTCTGCTTTACATATATCCCTATAAGCTTCCTATGTAAGGGTATCAACCCCAAACCTCCCTTACTAACCGGCGTCATGACAACCTCCTTATTGAGCCAATGTCTACCAAAACCCCATATATACCTCAACACTCTCCACTGTAATAATTCAACATCTCTCCCCACGAGTGGGTATACCCTTGCCACATGCCACAATTTACTATACAGTAAAACATTAACTACCATAACCCTCTGCATTAACGTCACATCTCCCGGTCTCCATCCACTCATTCGCGCTATTGTCGCCGTTACCACCTTAGAAGAATTTTCATCCCTCGCCCTACTCGCATCATTACAAGTCCCCGCCCACCCACGTCCCCACCTCTAACAATTTAGATTTTACCCTGTTAATCCTCATCCCCGTAGCTGCCCCAAAAACACTTATAATCCTCCCTATAGCATCTAACCCCTCCCACCCACCTACGAGAATTGTTGTGTCATCAACATAACCCACTATTCCTGATGCACAACAAGGTACCTGACCCTCCTCCTCTACCCCTTCGATACTAACCTATAAAAAGGGTCCTGTAAGCATGCAAACAGAATTTGCGACAAAGGGCACCCCTGCCGCAAACCCCGCTTCATGTCCACCACGTTTCCCACCCTTCCATTCACTTGAACCCGCACCAAATCCCCCTCATACAACGTTTGAATCCAACCCACTACTTCATTCCCAAAACCCTGCTTACGAAGAATGTCAAATAACATATTCCTATCCACACTGTCATAAGCCGTTTCCCAATCAAGCCCTAAGACCCCTCCCCCCTCTCGACCCTCAATGAATGCCCTAATCCTACCATGCCCATTCCCCATACACCTCCCCGGTATCCCATACTGACCACGCTCTATGATAGAATCCAAAACCTTTTTAACCCTATTACCCAAAATCCTTGCAAAGATTTTGTAATCTGCACATAAAAGTGAAATAGCTCTGTAATCCCTAATCATTTCCACCAATTTTCCCGTAGGTACTAAAACCACAACTCCAGTGCGCTGATCCTCACCCATATACCTTACTTCCTTCAAACGATTGAAAACTTTTGTCAAACATTCCTTCAACACTCCCCAATGTTGAACATAAAAATCACTAGGTAAGCTATCGACTCCCGGCGCTTTACCCATCTGCATCCTCTTTACCGCGAACCACACTTCCTCCTCAGTTATACTACCCTCCATACCTTTCCTCTCCTCCTCACTAATCCCTACCTGTATACCCTCCAAAACTTCCTCTTTCACCTCCACCTCAGGTCTAGATACCGCCGAAACCAAACATCCACAAACCCGCTCATACCCTCTGTCGACCGCAGTACCTGTCCCTCCGTATACCCACCCAACTCCTCGTGTACCTTCAATGACGTCATCGTCATACCCTGCCTCCTCTTTCGAAAACCACGCAAGACAGTCAAAGACGGTTTGTCCCCCCACAGCACATCCTCAATACCTGCCCTCACTCTGATAGCCTGAAATCTCTCATTCTGTATATCCTTCAACTGGCCCCTCAAAACCTCTATGTCCTCCTGCGAGTAACCCGCCCCCCCACATAACAATCCCGAACTGCCCCTCCAAATACCTCTGCAGGCCATAACGCAATCGCGCCTGCTCTCTACCTTCACGTTTATAAAAATCCTGAATACCCACTTTCGCCACTCCATTCCACCAACCCACCACATCTTCCCGGTCCTTCCCATCATTCCACATCCCCTCCCACCACTTCTCAAAACTCCTCCTACACAGTTCACCCTGCAATAAGCCCATGTCAAGCTTCCAATAACTAGCATACATTCTAACAGCTCCCTCCCATCCCAACACTGCCAACACACCCCTGTGATCGGAAAACCCAACATCAACGCAATCCACACCCTCCACTATAACATCCCTTGACACATACACGCGATCGACTCTTGCAGCATAGCCCCTACGTATGAACGTATGTTTTATATGCCACCCACCGCCCCCTACCACATCTCTGACTCCTGCCGCACACAAAACATCACGCAAAACCCCAACTCACACCCCGCCCCTCTCGGTTCCACATCCCTCTTCCTAATCACACAATTCCAATCCCCTGCGATAATAGTCACAACCAGCAACCCACATAAGAAATATATCAACTCCTCTCTCACAAACTCTTCCTTAGTTCTCCTACAACTTATAGCCGGCATATAAACTCCCACTATACACACTCTGACATTCCCCCATAAACCCTCAACCCTTACCACTCTCCCACCCCCCTCTTCCCATGCCAACAACCGAAAGGGACTGGTCACACATATTCCTATAGCCACCCCTCCCTTGAAACTACCCGCACTACCCGCATAAACTGTAAACCCACTTAACGTCAAATCTCTCCCCAACCTATAATTATGCTCTTGCAATATACACATCCACATTTAAACGTCTTAACGTCACCTCTACCCATTTACGTTTGACCTCCACTCGGAGGCCATTCACATTCATCGTTAAACACCTGAAAAGAACGCAGGGGGCTTTCCTCTACTTTTCAACTTCCTCGTCACTACCGACTTTCCCTTACTAATGCTCTCTTCCTCTACTGACACTCCCAGTACTTGCCTGTCTGCTTTCCTGTCCCTCCTCCTCTCTACCCTTGACACTCCCCCGTCGCCCTTTTGCCACCTCCACCCAGGCCTTCTTGCACACCTGTTGCCCAGGTGTTAGGACATCGTCCTCAACTAGACCACTAGGCCTTTTCCTGGAGTCCTCTGTAGCCTCCATAGCCTCACAATCCTCTCCCCTGTGCACTTCTACACCAACCTCCTGGACCTGAAGGCAAGGCCCACTCTCTGAGACGCCCATCACACTCGTCTCACTCTCGTCCCTCCTCACATCTGATCCTGAGTCTACCACACCATGCTGTGTGCCCTCACACACAGGACTGTCCAACAACAGTGGAAAATCCTCCAAAAGTGGCTCAGACAAAACCAAGTTCAAACCTTCCGGCCAAGCCACTTCCTCCGTCTCCGCTGTCTCGCCATCCTGGGTCACCTGTGACAACGTTAGTACGCGCTCATCCTCCTTATCAACAATGTCACTCCATTGTCCCCTTGGCACCACGCTCATATTCTCCCGTGGCGACTCATCCATAGCATCCACGACCACCACGTCATCCTTCCTCATACCATCAGCAGCGCCATGTCTCTGATGGCCCATCCGACGATCACATGCCGCCGCCACATGTCCAGGTAATCCACACAGGCGACACGTTCGAACTTGGCCTGCGTAAGTCACATAGACTTGCTGCCGGAACTCGTCCATCATAACGTAAGAAGGTATCTGACGTTTGAGCGTCATTTTCAAAGAAAATGAACCTTCTGGCAGCCCGGCATAAGTCCCCTGTGCCCACCGGCCCACCGTGGCTGCATGGACGTCACCAAATTGACTGAAGACGTTTCGCACATCAACATCCAACGCTTCGAACGGCACATTTCGAATCTGTATATAAGTGTAGTACTGGGACACATCTCGAAGCCGTACCTCTAATCCCGTGTTGACGACAATCCTCTTCTCCTGATACGTTTCAACCACTCGCTCATATGCGCTGGCCACTGCAAACTTGACAAAAATCCTCGACGAACCGTTGAGAGATATTCCAAATAATTCTTCATTGGATATCCCTAAAGAATCCCTCAAAACAGCTGGGAGGAGAACATCTGCGTTGCTTGGGTAAATCGCACCCTGCAACACTTCAATACAGACAGTATTGACACGTCGTCTGTAGCGCTCCACCATGTTGACGAAAACTACCAGTTCTCAACTCCACCGCTAGGGACCAAAAACAAGCACACCCGCACTCCGCAAAGGCTTTGCAGCGAATGAATTAGTGGAAGTACATCAGTTGTGGTACATCAGTAGTAGTACACCAGAGGTATTACATCGGAGGTAATGCATCAGTGGTGGTACAACAGGGGTGGTACATCAGTGGTAGTACATCAGTGGTACTACATCAGTAGTGGTGCATCATTGGTGGTACATCAGTGGAGGTACATCAATGGCAGTACATCAGTGGAAGTACATCAGTGGTAGTGCATCATTGGTGGTACATCAGTGGTGGTACATAAGTGGTGGTATATCAGTGGTAGTTCATCAGTGATACTTCATCAGTGGTGGTACATCAGTAGTGTTACATCAGTGGTAGTTCATCAGTGGTGTTACTTCAGTGGTAGTACGTCAGTGGTGGTACATCAGGGGCAGTTCATCAGGAAATGTAACTCAGTTTTAGTACATCAGTGGTTGTACATGAGTAGTAGTACATCAGTGTTAATACATCATTGGTGGTACATCAGTGGTAGTACATCAGTGGTACATCAGTGGTATTACATCACTGGTGGTACATCAGTGG
The DNA here is from genome assembly GCA_009830355.1 of Cherax destructor. Taxonomy (NCBI): domain Eukaryota; kingdom Metazoa; phylum Arthropoda; class Malacostraca; order Decapoda; family Parastacidae; genus Cherax; species Cherax destructor. Next base: position 22,744 of record WNWK01023320.1, read on the forward strand.
TGGTACATCAGTGTTAGTACATCTGTTATGGTACAGCAGTGGTAGTACATCAGTGGAAGTACATCAGTGGTTGTACAACAGAGGTGGTACATCAGTGGTAGTACATCAGTGGTACTACATCAGTATTGGTTCATCAGTGGTGGTACATCAGTGGAGGTACATCAATGGCACTACATCAGTGTAAGTGCATCAATGGTAGTACATCATTGGTGGTACGTCAGTGATGGTACATCAGTGGTGGTATATCAGTGGTGGTATATCAGTGGTAGTTCATCAGTGATACTTCATCAGTATATGTACATCAGTAGTGTTACATCAGTGGTAGTACATTAGTGGTGGTCCATCAGAGGTAGTACATCAGTAAATGTACATCAGTGGTAGTACATCATGGGAGGTACATCAGTGGTACTTCATCAGTGGTACTACATTAGTGGTGGTATATCAGGGGTACTACATCAGTGGTTCTACATCAGTTTTGGTACATCAGCGGTTGTACATCAGTGGTGGTTCATCAGTAGTAGTACATCAATAGTACTGAATCAGTGGCAGTACATCAGTGGTCGTACATCATTAGTAGTACACCAGAGGTATTACATCGGAGGTAATACATCAGTGGTGGTATATCAGTTGTGGAACAACAGTGGAAGAACATCAGTTGTGGTACATTAGTGGCAGTACATCAGGGGTAGTACATCTGTGGTAGTATATCAGTGGTAGTACATCAGTTGTGGTACATCAGTGGTAGTACAAAAGTAGTGATACATCAGTGGTGGTACATCAGTGGTAGCACATCAGTGGTAGTACATCAGTGGTGGTTCATCAGTTATGGTACATCAGCGGTTGTACATCAGTGGTGGTTCATCAGTGGTGGTAAATTAGTAGCAGTACATCAATAGTACTGAATCAGTGGTAGTACATCAGTGGTGGTACATCAGTAGTAGTACACCAGAGGTATTACATCGGAGATAATACATCAGTGGTGGTATATGAGTGGTGGGACATAAGTGGTGGTACATAAGTGGTAGTATATCAGTGGTTGTACATCAATGGTAGTACATCAGTGGCTGTACATCAGTGGTAGTTCATCAGTGGTGGTAGATCAGTAGTAGTACATCAGTGGTGGTACATCAGTGAAGGTACATCAGTGGTGTTACATCAGTGGAAGTACATCAATAGTCGTACATCAGTGGTAGTATATTAGTAGTGGTACAAAAGTAGTTGTACATAAGAGGTAATACATCAGCGTTATTACATCAGCGGTAGTTCATCAGGGGTAGTACAACAGTAGTGGCAAATCAGTGGTAGTACATCAGTGGTAGTACATAAGGGTGTTCAGTTCTAGTACATCAGTGGTAGTACATAAATGGTGAATCATCAGTGGTAGTGCATCAGTGGTAGTAAATCAGTGGTAGTACATCAGTGGTGGTACATCAATGGTGGTTCATCAGTGTTGGTACATAAGTAGCAGTACAACACTGCAGTAGCAGTACACCAGTGTTAGTATATCAAGTAGTGGTACATAAGTGGTAGTACATCAGTGGTAGTACATCAGTGGAAGTACATAAGTGGTGGTACATCAGTGGTGGTGGTTCATCAGTGGTATTACATCAGTGATGGAACATCAGTGGTAGTACAACAGTGGTATTACATCAGTGGTGGTACATCAGAGGTGGTACATAAGTAGTGGTACATCAGTGGCAGTACATCAGTGGTGGTTCATCAGTGGTGGTACATTAGTGGTGGTACATCAGTGGTAGTACGTAAGTGCTTCTTCATCAGTGGGAGTACATCAATGGTGGAACATCAGAATTAGTACACAAGTGTTGGTACATTAGTGGTAATATATTAGTGGTGGAACATCGGTGGTTGTACATCAGTGGTAGTACTTCAGTGGTGAGTACATCAGTCGGTAGTACTCAGTGGTAGTACACAGTGGGGTAACAGTAGAAGTTGCAGTATATCAGTGTTACATCAGGTAGATGTGGTATATCAGGGGTAGTATATCAGTGGTAGCACATTAGTGGTAGTACATCAGTGGTAGTACATCAGTGGTGGTACATCAGTGGTGAAACATCAGTGGTGGTGCATTAGTGGTGACATATTAGTGATGGTATATCTCTGGAAGAACATCAGTGGTTTTACATCAGTGGTAGTATATAGGTAGTGGTACATGAGTGATGGAACATCAGTGGTGGTACATCAGTGGTTGTACATAAGTGGTGGTACATCAGTGGTAGTACTTCAGTGGTGGTACGTCAGTGGTGGTATATCAGTGGTAGTTCATCAGTGATACTTCATCAGTATATGTACATCAGTAGTGTTACATCAGTGGTAGTACATCAGTGGTGGTCCATCAGAGGTAGTACATCAGTAAATGTACATCAGTGGTAGTACATCACGGGTGTTACATCAGTGTTACTTCATCAGTGGTACTACATTAATGGTGGTATATTATGGGTACTACATCAGTAGTGGTACATCAGTTTTGGTACATCAGTGGTTGTACTTCAGTTTTTGTACTTCAGTGGTAGTACATCACTGGTGGTACATTAGTGATAGTACATCAGTGGAACTACATCAGTGGTGGTACATCAGGGGTGGTACATCAGTGGTAGCACATCAGTGGTTCTACATCAGTAGTGGTTCATCAGGGGTTGTACATCAGTGGAGGTACATCAATGGCAGTACATCAGTGGAAGTCCATCAGTGGTAGTGCATCATTGGTGGTACATCAGTTGTGGTACATAAGTGGTGTTACATCAGTGGTAGTTCATCAGTGGTGTTACTTCAGTGGAAGTACATCAGTGGTGGTACATCAGGGGAAGTTCATCAGTAAATGTACATCAGTGGTAGTACATCAGCAGTAGTACATCAGTGGTTGAACATGAGTAGTAGTACATCAGTGTTAGTACATCATTGGTGGTACATCAGTGGTAGTACATCAGTGGTACATCAGTGGTATTACATCACTGGTGGTACATCAGTGGTGGTACATCAGTGTTAGTACATCTGTTTTGGTACATCAGTGGTAGTACATCTGTGGTGATACATCAGTGGTAGTACATCAGTGGTGGTACATTTGGGGTGGTACATCAAGGGTGGTACATCAGTGATGGTATATCAGTGGTGGTACATAAGTGGTGGTACATCAGTGGTAGTACATCAGTGGTGGTACATCAGTGGTGGTACATCAGTGGTAGTACATCAGTGGTGGTACAGTAGTGGTTGTACATCAGTGGTGGTTTATCAATGGTAGTACAACAGTGGTGGTACATCAGTGGTGGTACATTAGTGGTAATCAGTGTTGGTACATCAGTTGTGGTACATCAGTGGTAGTACATCAGTGGAAGTACATTAGTGGTGGTATATCTGTCGTAGTACATCAGTATATCAGTGGTAGTACTTCAGTGGTGGTACATCAGTGATGGTACATCAGTGGTTGTACATCAGTGGTGGTACATTAGTGGTAGTACATCAGTGATAATACATCAGTTGTGGTACATCTTTGGAAGTACATCAGTGGTAGTACATGACACATTCCTGTCTACGACCTCCTCTTTCTAGGAAATAATCTCCCTCTCTCCTACAAACTCAAACCTGAGTCTCACTGTCCTCGTGAAAACTTTTCAATGCTTTCAGCAACTTATTTCCTATTCTATCCATTTGCAACTTCTGCCGCCACACTACCCCTTCCCCTTATCTGCCATATCATAAGCCTTTTCCAAATCCATAAATGCTACAATTTCCTCTTTACCTTCATCTAAATCTTGTTCACTTATATGTTTCACTGTAAACACTTGGTCTACACACTCCCTACCCTTCCTAAAGCCTCATTGTTCATCTGCAATCCTACTCTCCATCTTTCTTTAATTCTTTTAGTAATAACTCTACCATACACTTTACCAGGTATACTAAAGTTTTGTTACTCTATAATTTTAGCACTCTCTTTTGTCCTCTTCGACTTTATACAAAGGAACTATGCATGCTCTCTGCCAATCCCTAGGTACCTTACCCTCTTTGATACATTTATTAAATACAATCACCAACCACTCCAAAACTATATCGCCACCTGCTTTTAACATTTTTGTCTTTATCACATCAGTCTCAGCGTTTTATCCCCTTACATTCTGCCTACTGCCTCACACATCTCCCCCTGGCACACAGATGGCTCTTCCTCACTCCTACAAGATGTTTTACCTCCCTGCACAATGCATCAAATCATAGCTTCCATATCTTCATCAACATTTAACAGTTCCTCAAAATATTCCCTCCATCTTCCACTACCTTTAACTCTCTTTCTAATAACTCTATATATATTTATAAATAGAAGAGAAAGTAATGTAATACACACGTATTGGATGTGTATGAAAGTTGAGTATATATGAGACTGCATACATGTGCATACTTTGATACCACTATAGTAGACAGGCTTCATATACAATTTTAGTTATATAAATTGCTTTAATGACATTTATTTAGGAAAATTTTAGACAGTGTTGTGGATGTTTGATCAGGTGGTAATTTTGCTATTTTTTTTACTCAGTATTCCATGTCTATTTGGCGAGTTGGGAGTATTGGGAATTATTCTGTATCTTGAAAGTAACAGTGACTACCCTTCTGTTGCAGTGTAATTAGCAGGTTCTGTTTTTTTTGTCAAATGTTGTCGCAAGTACTGTTATTAATCTCCGTTGCAGCCTTGATAACTCCTCTCTTTTATAATTATCGCTAATTTGTTCTTTACTGGCAGCGAGGCACTAGCAGCGAGGCACTAGCAGCGAGGCACTAGCAGCGAGGCACTAGCTACGGAGGTATAAAAATCCCATACGATTTGTTGATTTGTGTGTTCATTTTATATTTTAGTTAATTTTTAGAAGCTTCAAGTAATATATTTGCTCCATTTGTACCTGGTACTTCAGTGTCCCGTGGCTCATATCGTATTTCATGCAATGAGTGTCTGGGGTTCAATCCCCATTACGAGTGGAAACGTTAGGCATGTTTCCTTACATCTGATGCCGCTTTTCACCTAGCAGTAAGTAGATACCTGGTTGTTAGTCCACTGTTGTGGGTAGCATCCTGGGGTAAGGTACTACACCTTAGATTGGGCTATGATTTGAAGAGGAAGGATAAGAGATCTTAGCCTGTAAAATTGATTTGTAAAAAAAAATACCATTGTAAAAAAATGTACATGTTCCCGAGGTTTAAAAAGAACTTAATTATTTAAATCCTAAACGTTAATCAGTCTATTTAAAGAAAAGTCTGGATTGATTTTGGTCTGTGTATTCCCCAGTATGCCTTTTCGTGTTTGAGGAAACTAGGAAAATTTAAATACTGGTTTTCAAGAGATGATGCCTTAGTGCTCCCTTCGCTTGGCTTCACACTTTAATGCTGAGAACCTAATAAGGCTAATTCTGAATGGCTTGAAACTTAGTGTGTTTTAGGGTATTGTTTTCTCTTGAGATAATAAGAGAACGCTTCTTTATCATGGCTTCAATACTGAACATGTAAAGCTAACCTGTACAGTTTGTTACTAGTCTGTATAGCTTACCAAGCCTTCTACTTCCCGAAGACATACCAATAAAATATCACTAACATGTAGATTATTTTTATAATTAACAATAATTGCTAAACCTACAAGAATCATACAGCACAGCACTATCATGTGAAGTTAGTAGGGAATGTTTGATATATCAGACTTTGACTCAATAAATCAGTCGTATACAAAAACAACAAGTTGAAGAATTAGATACATGTGCTACACCTGTGTTTCCTGATGTGTGAGTTTTTGTTCCAGGAAACGTGTTAAGGACGCCCACAGAACTTCATATCCTTATACCTGACATAGAGAAGTGGAACATTCCTTGAGTCTCAGAACCCTATGATGAGCAGAAGCAAAATGAGACAAACAGAACAGAGCATTCTCTGAGTCCCATCACAGTGGCAGGAGAGTTGTAAAGTTGAACCAAGAGTGACTAGTAAAACAAAAATCAGAAGAGTTAGTCTGATGTTAGCCATCTTTCTTTAACTCTCTTTACCTTCCTTCATCTTTCCCATTTCACCTTCAGGTGATTCCCGAACCTCCCACACTTTCAGAAGTCTCGGGTCACTGATGTGTAACCCTGCATCACCAGGGTGAGTCGACGCCCTCCCAGACAAATATTTACCCCGGATACCCAGGACACCACCAGTCATGGTATTAGTGGTGGCAGCCTCGGCGGCGTAGGAACCGGGGCAAGAAGAGAAGATGCAGGGAAGGTAGGGACGGAGGTTGTTGGGGAGGAGGCACAGTGTGAAGATGCAAGGATTGGGAGGAGGATGTGGGGGCGAAGGATGAGGGAGAGGGAGAAGGTGGGGACCTGAATGGGGGTAGTTGTAAATGCGGCGAGAATAGGTATAGTGCTGGACTTAGAAGTAGCAACAGTCGTAGTGATAGTAGAAGTAGTAGCAGTAGCAGTTGCAGCAGCAGTAGTAGTCGTGGTAATAGTAACGAAATCAGTAGTAGTCGATGTAGGTAGTACTAGTAGTAATAGGAGCTCCTGGAGAGCGAAACGTAGCCACAATAAAATGTCACATTAGTTGCAATTGTGCCCTTTTACCTAACATATTGTCGGTAATTCTACCAATATTAATATAGTAGTAGTAGTGATAGTAGTGGTAGTGAAAGTAGTGGTAGTGATAGTATCAAAGATAAGTCGGTGAATGTGTTCTGTATACTATAAGTACATAAACAAGTTTTTGAAAACCGGAACGGAAACCTTTAGAATTGTTAAATTTATTAACACACTACAAACTCTGTGAGATATTTCCAAATGCTTGTGTTAATTTGATAATATTGTTGACAATTCCAGCTACAGTAGCGTCAGTAGAAAGATCTTGTAGCAAACATAAACATATTAAAACTTTTTAAGGTCTACCGACTCGTTGATTTAGCAAGACTGAGTATTGAGTCTAGCATTGCCAAAAAAAATTATTTTGATATTGTTATTAGAAATTTTGTAGACAAAAAATGCCAGAAAAGTTTATTTCACTAAGTAGTCTAAGTAAATATTAAACTTTTAAGAATTTATTTTACTTTGAAAGAACTTATAAAACGTTTAAAAATTTAGGCACTTGTATAGTTATAGGTCAACAAAAAAATTCAAAGTTTATAAAGTATATGTTTAAAGTATATTTTGTCTGGTCATTCTGATGCTCAGGAAATAAAGCGTTTATGAACGTTTACCAGTTGTTTTATTGGACTTCATAATCTTAATTTTGAGAGAAGCCTCAGCCTGCCCCCAGGGACCTCAAAGCAGTCTTGTTCCGCCTTGCAACATTTCTCTTGAAGGCCTTGCCTAAGTAGTCTGATCTCCAGGACTAAGTCTGCAAGACTTTGTCAGAAAAAACACAACCTCCATCACAACCCCCGCCGTCGTCACCGCCGTCGTCACCGCCGTCGTCACCGCCGTCACCACCGCCGCCGGTACCGCCGCCGGCACTGCCACTGCCACTCCCTCCACCACTACACTAGATCATCCACCTATGCCTCCTTGGATCAGTACCTAGCAGACTATGGACCTCCGATTCCTTGAATCAAGATCAATACTTACACACGTGCTAGATCACCTAGGCTCCTCAGATCAAGAGACTGTCTAATTGCCTCACTCTCCCTCGCCCAATAGATGGCTGTATAAGTGCAGTCTTGTTAGACAGTATATTATGTTTGTCAACCTCCTTGCATCAAGAATCTTCCTATACTGGATAGGGAGTAGACCTACTCTCTCCCTCCCCACACTCCTCGTCACCCAACAGTGTATGTGCTTCATCTCAGTGGGTCAGAATTACTATTTGTCTTCACTTCCTCAGATATCCTTGGAGTAAGATTCTTTCCTTGCATCAAGATTATCAAGGATCAATTACCAATTAACTTCACATCCTTGAGTCGAGTCTTTCTTATCGCTTTAAAACACCTAAATGTTACTAAAATATCTTAAGACTGTAATTAAGAGTTCTATGCAACAATCTTTAGGGTAATGGGGGTGTGAGGGTATAGAGTTGGTGTGCCTATTCCTTGTCCTTAGAAACTTTTCTTAGTAGCTAGTTAGCAGATGAGGAAGACTTTATTAAAAAATGCAAGCAAAAAGGTAATACTATCTAAAAGATTGAGCCTATGCAGCCCCACTGTTGAGTGATGGGGTGTGTGATCTACCTGTTTGTGATTTGTTAGTAGCTTAATAAAATACAGTTATTTTTAAGATGTATATTAATGCGTTTTGTAAAGATAATACACCAACTCAACAGGTAGATATTTCTTCCCTCCAGTGTTAGAAACTGACACCTTGTAGATATTTTGTCCCTCCAGTGTTAGAAACTGACACCTTGTAGATATTTCGTCCCTCCAGTGTTAGAAACTGACACCTTGTAGATATTTCTTCCCCTTTTTTATTAGAGACCTCGTCATTTAGGAATTAAATACTTTAGGTATTATATTGTACTTATGAAAATTAAAAATACGTTATTATATATCTTCCATTCT